>CM074746.1:3526843-3679343 GCA_037367245.1 Phrynocephalus guinanensis | reverse complement strand
ACTTGAAATGCCAGGCTTGTGGTCCAGAACCCTCCGTATCTCAACCGTAAGCTCTGTCACCAGATTTCTCCCTCTCTCAGTGTCTTGTAAAATTAGCAGGAGTGGTTCATTTTACCAAGGAAATTGTGTTGCTTTTCAGAGACATGGAAAAGCAGGATAAAGCAGCCACAGTAATACCCTGTTTCCCTGAAAATAAGACCTCCCCAAAAGATAAGCCCTAACAGGATTTCTATGCATTTGTTAAATATAAGCCCTACCCTGATAATAAGACCTAGTGATGGGCGTGGCTATGGTTGTGTGCAGGGCTGACAATCAAGCATATTATACTTAATAAAATAAGACATCCTCTGAAAACAAGCCCTAGTGTGTCTTCTTGAGAAAAAATAAATATAAGACAGTGTCTTATTTTCGGGGAAACACGGTACCTGTTTCGTTGGAGGATGAATTGCTGTGAGAACCAGTATTTGCATAGGCATCGCCCAGTAAAATTACACACTACCACCATGCAGTGTTTGGTTTTCCGTTACGCTGTCATCCTTCACAATTACGTAGGAGGTGTACAGCAGGCAACCTTTTAAAAATGAGATTCCACCCACCTACCCAAAGAAATGTTTAAGGCAGATGAAAGAGAAAAAGCATTGGCAACGTAGGATTTTCTGGAGAATATTAGCAACCTTATGTCCACTTTTAGAAGCAGAAAATAGTCTTAGCTAGTTACTAGCTTGGCATACTAACGAAGTACTCTGATATATTAAGTTTTAAGAGTCTTGCCTGAAATATTAGCTACCTATTACTAAACTACATACGGTACTAATTTGTATGTTTAAAGAACGTCTATATGTATGTGTACTTTTCAAAAATAAGTCTTCTTCTTCTAAAGAAATTTGCTCCAAGAATTTAATATTGACACTATGACAGTTATTAGTATATTATCCATATATGTTCACCTGCACTCCCCACTCACTCTTCCTTTTGAATCTAGGCATAGACCTGGATGGATCCCTCGACTTCTCGAGTAAGTAATGCCAGTGTTTTTATTTATGTTGATACAATGTTTTCTTTAAAAGAACAACAAAACAAAAGCTTCACCCAGTTTTTTTTTTCTATAAAGGTGCCTGTTTTTAGATCTGTCTCGGTGGTTCTCAAGCTTTGCTCTTCCCGATGTTTCCAACTTTAAATTGCTGAAGCCCTAATCAGTGGCCTGGGCTTGGGAGGATTTCAGGGTCAGAGTTACTCTGTCTGCCTGCCTGCCTGCCTGCCTGCTGACAGTTGTAGCCCTCAATAACGTAATCCTTCCTGTCTCTGTGGAACTTAACGGCACTTGTTCCAATGTGACCCTCTTAAACTGATAGACAACAACATTGCTTTCTGTTCCGTGGTATCAAAGGGGAGCTTTTTGATGGATTCTTGCAGTATGTTAAGTGCATTAATGTTTTGGGCAAAAGCACCGTGGGAACGAAGCTGTCAATGTAGGCAGATTCTTGTTCTCTGTTTTCCTTGAGGAAGGGGGGGGAGTGTGTTACCCTGTTCCTCTGTTTCTTGTATTTTGCTTTTGCTACCGTAATTTCTTGGTTGGGTTATTTAGCTGGCTTTAGGATTAACAGACTGTTGCATTCCTTTATAGAGTTTGTGGAAAGGCAGATTTGCTTATTTAGGAATTTAAATGCAAATATAAACCAATTACAAACTCATCGGTTTGAGAGCATTGTGTCTCTGCTTATTGGAAAAGTTGTTGATGCAGTTTTCTTGGAAGTTACTCCCTGTGGGGGGTTTTTGGGGGGGGGGATCATTTGAATTGAGATACAAGGAAACATCATCTTAACGACTTTTAGTAGTTAAATGGCTCTTACGGTGCATACAAACCAATGATTTTTTAAAAATCAAACTGATTTAAATCGTGTTAAGTGAATAAACTGTTTTTTAATGTTTTTATTTAAATCATCAAAAATCTGATTTATTTTATTTAAATCCCGATTTGAATCAAATCCACCCTGCTTTTGCTACTGAGAATGGCAGATGGCTTAATAATTCTTTAAGAATATGGTCATTATGTGTTGTCAAGTCATTTCCAACATCTAGGAAACCTTCGCACCATTTTCTAGGTATAGAATGATAAGACATGGTTTACTAGTCCTTTTTTCTAATGCCACTCTTGGACTGTATTGTTTGCTGAAAGGGCAAGTAAGCCCATCAGCCCCAGGTGATCTTAGCTGACCGCTTTTGCAAAAAATGTGTGTGTTGTTTCATTACAGTCGTGACCGACTCTTCGTGACTCCATATCCATGGAGTTTTATTGGCAGGGATACTGGAGTGGTTTGCCAGTTCCTACTCCAGGTGCCTCCAGCACCTGGTATTCCTTGGAGGTCTCCCACCCAAGTACTAACCAGGGCCGACCTTGCTTAGCTTCCGAAATCAGGCGAGATCGGATGTGCTTAGGGCATCCATTTCCACAACTAAATGCTCAAACCTCCTGAGCTCCACCAGGTCACTAAAAGTTCTTCAGGCAGATTAAATAACACTCTGGAGTTGATGTAATTGCTGTACCCATGCAGTTGGAATCTGTTGGTTCTCCTGGTCAGTTTTCTGGTTTGCTAGAGGGAGCATCCTTGGAAGAGACCTGCATGAAGAGCTGCTGTCTGGTTCTGAGTTGTAAATTGTTTTGTTTCCATCATTTCTACTGGTTACCATGCACGTGTGCTGTGGCCTGAATGTCCCAACTTTTAAAGAAGCTTTCAGGAAACAGAAAAACGGAAGAGAATGGCATTCCCTCCTATTTTCTGGCAGATTGTCCCAACATTGTCTGCATTAAAAGGGGAAACTGCTGTTTCTGACTGCCTTCATTGATGTCTTACCAAATAAAAGAGATTCAACCCTGTCTGCACTGCTTCAAGTAGAATTCAGAATTCCTTAGGGACTGCTTGTCCTTGTCTTTAAGCCAGTACAAGCCAAAGATTCTTCTGAAAATCCTTTCTCTTTGTGTCTCACTGCTTCTAGCATAAATCCATACAAATCCTTTCAGAAGAGCTCTTATTCACCTTCTGATGGTTATTCAAAGGACTATGAAGATGCTAACAGGTGAGAGAGTTTTTCTCTGTAATTATTTTAAGCAATACACTCCCTGCTCACAAGGCACATGATGGAATAATATGACGGATGGCTTGGGCCAATTCTTCTTAAGAGGTTTGTTCTCTTACCTCTGGAACACACCTGCTCATCTGCCTTCCTTGGGGCAATTTTTCCTTGCAAGGCACATCCCCTGTGTATGGTGTCCAGTGTTGCATAGACAAGACACTGGAGAAACCACAGTGGGTCCTCCATGGTTGAGCTCATGCATCAAACATGGGACCACAGGGGGCTGATGGTCCAAGGGAGAGGATGCTTACCCCCCCCACACCTCCTGGTTTGCACCGTGAGTGGCTGTGAGACACTCACCTAATGGTTAGTACCTCCAGTTGTGACAGGATCAAGTTGGAAGTAGCATGAGAAATCTCTTTGCTAGGTGGCCAATGAGTCTCCCATGGTATAGGGCACTTTCTTATACCCCTAAGCAATGGCTAGTTGATTTCCCGATCTATAAACACTTTTCCGTTTAAAACTTTGAAAAATGGTTTGGTCAGCAAACAGCAGACAGAATGGTTCAGATTCTTGAAAGAAGTTGACGTAAGCCTGCATGGGTAGGGGAGTGTGTGCATGGGTATCCATAATCTGGAGACCCGACAAGATGCGATCCTGCACAGTTTACAAGTGCCTTATCTTTCACCTTTCTATTGGGACATTCTGGTTTAAATTTGGGGCTTTCCCCTCAACAATTCTAACAACCGCACATCCTGCCATGCTGATGTGCTAGCAGCATTCCATTCATCCTAAACACTGTCAAAAACTCACCGAAATACAACCCCATAGGTGCATGGCTCCTAATGCCAGATTTATCATGTCTCTGATGTTGTGATTGTGCAAGGGGGAATAGTTAGAATAAGAGTTATCATGTCCCTCCTCCATCACCCCCACACTCTCTGGTAAGGAATGTAGAGGGGAGATTGGTCAGAAATGGCAGGAAATGTGATTTTAATCTTTCTGGTTTTCTTTTCTTTGCCTAACACACTTAGCTTTGAAGAGCTGTTTGGTCAGCAGTATCATCCATCAACGGGGAGTGAAGATAACTACGAGAGATACCACTACTCCCAGAAAGGTAAGTCGTTTTCCCAGGCGGCTTGCGCTCAGACACCAGTAGGCGTCTAAAAAAATAAATATATCATGGGGTCTGCTTCTCAGTTGTGTTGAGTAGCTTGCAATGCAGAGGGGGGGGGGTTGGGATTCTTCAACCACTTGTGGTCCAGGAAATGCTTCTGTTGAGGATTGTACAAAATGGAATTGTCCTATTGCAAGTTAGGATGCAGTTTGGGAATGAGAAAGGCAGAGTGAGCACACACCTGTGTAATTATATTCTGGCAACTAGTCAACTCAGGTGACAGTTTTTGGTCATGCTCAGTTGTCAATTTGCTGAGTAATGATTGCATCAGACACATGGCGTAAAAGCACGACAGTTGTTCAGTCTGGTGTGGGATGTGGTTGGAGGAAGCAGCTCGTTACTCTGTCAGTTTGGATTCCGGAAAAGTTTGGACTACTGGACTGTCTATCTAACTAACGAGGTATATGCCTGCCGATTCTGTTTTTTTGTTGGACTTGTAAATATTTTGCAAATACAGTTCTTGGTGAAGGGAGTCACCGTTGGGTGTGCGTCTTTATTTAGCACTGCTATCTGGCTGTTAAAGCCCACACTCTTTACACAGTCCTCACAGTCCTTCCGCTGAGAATTATCCACTCTGCGACAGCTTCCTATATCTGAGGAGAAGACATGATGCAGGAAAGGGGTCTAGAACGCTCTCCTTACTCTTCGCTGCCGTGCCAGGATCAGATATCGGGGAGCTTCTCAAGCAGGCTTTGTTGCTTCTGCTGTGTGGCCATGCGGTAGCCAAGAGAGGGATCCACGCGCTTGTCACAGCCGTGTTTCATCGTGGCCTTGCCCACCGCACTTCTTTGATGCCTTCTCTCCCCTCTTCAGATGACGACTACACCAAGGATGTCCTTCGGGAGAAGCTGTACCTGCAGTTCTACCAGCAGATAGAGAAGGAGTACGATAAAGACAGGCCGTCGGACTGTGTCATTGTCTCCATCAGTAAAGACCAAGCGTAAGTCTATTTTTTTATAAGACATGCTTATGGGTCTTCAGGAGTGTTGAACTTGTCATGTTTCCTTTTTTGTTTCGATAGTCAAGAGATAGCCAAACCTTGAAGAGTTTTGTGTTTTTGAAAAGCTTTTTTATTTTTGAAGAGGTGCAAACCTGTGGCAGTCTGGGATTGCTGCCTCCCTGTGCCTTCAAATACTTGCATCAATGGGAACCAGGAGGTGACGTTAAAACGGAGATGCTGAGCCGGAGGGGAAACATTAAAGTCGGAAGTAGCAAATGCGTGGCAGGTTTATTTATTGATATTATTTTATTTATAGGCCTCCTTTCTACCGATAAGGGGACCCAGTGCTGCTCAAAGCATGAAAACTATGAGGTTTTTTTTAAAAAAAGTTAAATATTAAAAAAAAAATCGACTAATTAAGTCTTAATTGTACTGGACTGTATATTATCCCTTATTACTGTAAGCCGCCTTGGGTCCTTTTCCAAGGAGAAAGGTGGGGCAAAAATACTCTTAAAATAAAATAAACAAATAAAAATAAATTGAAATGCAATCAAATGATTAAAAAATAAGTAAATGATAAAAACTCAAATTGACAAAAGGCATTCAGGGACGCGGTTGCTGTGAAAAGGGTGCCTAATAAGTTGCGTCTTCAGATGTTGGAAGAAAGGAGGGGTCCACCCTTATCTCCCAGGATTCTGTGGGTGGTAGGTTCAGCACCTGCCATCTATGCTCCATTTTTGCCCCTTTCAACTGCCTTTCCCTTATTACTATTTCCTGACCCACATTTAAAGATATGAATTTGCCACATCGCCCCAGTTGACGAGAGAAGGATTTGATTCGTGCACCTCTTGCAGCGTTACAGGATTCAATTCTGCTTCGCCTGATGGTATCCCACACAAAAAGAGAGAGAGTGTTGAAAAACTTTATCACCGTAACTATTTTTTTCCACCCATTAAAAAAAATGCCGCATACACTGCCTGCCCACTTAGGAGACCGTGAGATATTCAACATGAACAAAAGTTTGTCCTTTTGCACACTCATTATTAGGAGTAGCTGCAGTGGGGTGCATTGTTTTCATATTTATTGCCCAGACATAATTTGGATGTTGCAATAAATCAGAATTGAGGTTATTTTTTAAAAGCATTTGATTTTTTTTAAAAATATATATATATTTTAAATGGAAGTTTGGATGGAACTGTTTTATTGCTGAATGAAACCAGTTTTAAAAACGTAATCTGGTTCTGTAGAACAGTAGTTTGTTAAAATCTGGGAGCAGATAAGATTATTCCATAAATGAGATTTAATTGAGTACTGTGTGTCCACATGATTTGAATGCTAGGAGCTTCAGTACAAACTGTACCTTCAGTGTATGATATTTAATATTCCACTTGCACCACTTGCTTGCTGAACAACATATTTACACATGGCCTTACACATTATGGCTACCAGCCTGCACTCTTGGACAAATTAATATATCTTTTACCACTTCCATCTTGAGGTGTAATAGTTTGGGTTTTTTCTCTGCTTCAACACCTTCTGGTACAAAAATACTCATCAGTTAAAGGCAAATTTGGCGTCTGTGTCTTTGTTAAATAATGAAACTTAGGCAGTTCTGTAATATTTCAATCAACATTTTCTCACTATGCCATTCCCCCCTGACTCTTCAATCTGCTGTAGTATTAACGTTAACCAGAGCTGCTTAATTTGCATCCAGAAGCTATTCCCTTGGAAGCTATTTTCAGATTCTCCACGTAGTGTTCAAGCACATTTTCTATCATAAAAGCAATTGCTGTCTCTGTTGAAATACTACCCGTATACTGTCGGTTTTCACTTAATGAGTTATCAGCATAATTTAAGCTGTTTATTCAGGTGAAATGCAGTGAATCTGTCTGGCAATTATTTTAAACATGGCTCATAACGTATTTTCCCCTGGATATTTCACTGCAGAAATAATACATGGGGACCATAGTAGACTTCTTTAGTACAGTATTTTTATTTTCCCTACCAGTAGCTGGCAGGTGGTTTCCGTATACATTTGCCTTTCATCCACTTACTCTTACCATTAGTAGATACATCTTGGGTGTCCATCTAGGGCAAGATAATATAATATTATTGGCTTTGGTCATTTGCCCTCCCCCCCCCCCCCCCCCCCAGCAAGACGCAGCCTTCAAAAAAGGTGGCAACTTGCCTGCCTGTCCTTCTGGTTGTGTGTTCAACTGCAGTTGTAGACCTGGAATATGCATTGGAGCATCACTCACTAAAAAGCTCGAGCCAACAATAGAATATTAATCTCCGTTCTTGCTGCTTTCTGAGGCAGGAGAGGTTTTAATATACATGTCCTTAAAATATTCTCAAGTTCTAACACTGTATTAGTTTGATCATAATGCGTTGTTGCTGTTTTCGATGCAGAATGGGTGTTTTGCCTGTTGCAGTGATTCTTTCCATTTTTTTGAAATCCGTGAAGGTCCCAATAAGTCAACCAACACCCATTTAAATATAGTTTCAAAATGTAGAGTACCTGTGGTAAAGCACACTGCCTCGCCCTCATCCTATTTATAGTTCCATTCTGCGACATCTATCCGATGTTCCTGCCTGCACAATTTATCAGTTTGCGTTGGAGATAAAAAATAAAGTCTGCCATGGAGTGCATGTCTTGTCATACACGTGGATTGACCTGGAATAGGAGACTAATTTCAGAGGCCTGGTTCCATAATAAAGAGCAGATACAAAGTGAAAAATACATGCCATGTCTTACTCTGGCAGCTGTTTTCTAAACTACTTGGAAATGTAACATTTGCTGTCTTTAAAATCTACAGAAACACACACAAAGCAGAGAGCTGACGTGTGTTTCATTGCATTATGTGAATTATGATCTTGTTAATTACCAAGGGCTAAACACATTGGCATAAACGCACTTCCCCAAAACCCAGTTTCTTATTTTACAGACGAGCAGGAAGTCACGTTTAAATGTGTTCTATCTGTAAATGAACCAGATGTTCAGAGATACCAGATTGTTTCTCACTGGTACAAACAGGAGCTTTTTTCCCCCTCGCACCCCCAGCTGCCTGTGAAATGGAAGCAAACCAAGTTTCATTTTGTGTTGTCGTGCAGTTCACCTACATCACAAGGGACGCTTGTGCCAAAGAGCGTGCAAAATGAAGTCTGTTTAACCCGGCCCCAAAAATTCTACACAGCATCACTTTCATGGATCCTTCAAGCAATCAAAAAGCTTAACAATTCCCCTTCCTGTTCTAAATAATTCAGTTTTTCCCCTAGAGAAGCCTAAATGGAATAAAGGAGAAATTGAAAAATCCCCTACCTGGAAGAACACGCGTGTGCAAAAGAGATGTAAATGATTGTGACCTTCTAGGTGCTTTGGGGCCCATAACTCATCTCAGTCATAGCCAGTGGGCATGGAGTCCAGAAACATCCGAGTTACTGTCATTGTCCGTTCTCCGGTCAAGAAGGTGGAGTTCTAATGCTCTGTGAATCTGTACCTGTCCACGGTAGCTTTTTAATCTGGGTGTTTGCGTTTGCTGGCCAGTTGGGAATGACCTTGGTCATAGTCAGGCTTAGGAACGCAGGAAACGATTCTACACTGATTCAGACTGGTGGTCCACATAGCCCAGTCTTATCATCTCTCATGGACATCACCCTCTGAGTTTCAGGCACGATTCTTTCCTACCTCTATATGGAGATAGTTGGTATTGGTGGTCTCCTGTTGGGCTACTAACCAAGCCTGACCCACCTTCATTTCCAAAATTAGAGATAACAGGTGTATTCAGGATGTTACGGTAGTTCAAGGCTTCCTTTTACAGAGGGGGACTACATAATTACTGGCCTAAATCTAACATTCCTTGAAACCAACCCCAATTCTTGCTGTTTCAGATGGATTGGGTAACGAGAAAAGACGCACACTGTTCTCGTAAACGGTTCCTTCTACCCTTGAGTCATTGGGACGCTGGCACTAACTTTATTATTTTTTGAATTATCTGTAAAATAACCTCCTTCTTCTCCTTCTTCTTTTTCCTTCAAGGGAATATTCAACAGCCATAGGCCATCGGTTGCAGGATCATGGCCTTGTGGTGGAAATGATATACCTTACATCTGAATCAGGTCTTACCCGAGCCCTACAGGAAGTTAAAAACGATGGTTCCCCATTTTGTGTTCTTGTTGAACCATCTAATGTAGCACTTTCCTCTTGCACCGTAATCATGCTTCATCAGTCTATCAAAAGTAAGTCCAGCTTCCTTGAAAAACAGTCCCCACTTTCTTTTTTTTTAAAAGGGGGAAATCTAGGTCCTTGGTCAACATATTTAATATTAAAATATATCACCAGGTAGGATATTATTTCTAAATAAAATTTGAAATCCCTTTAAAGCTTAGCTGAACGTGCAGACATCGGCCAAAAAATCTTGGTTTAAAAAAAAAAATCATACATCTTTTCCACTAAGCAACAATTTATTATATTTTATTGTATTTGTCAGGCTTAACTTTCTCCTTGTATAGGGAACATCAAAAATTGCAATTGTACTGGGTGTGTTTCCTGGGTTTAGAAAACAATTCCAACTTTGACACTAATATCTTAGTACTGTTCCTCTATTCAGGGATGGTTTTCTAAAATTATTCCAATTGGAAGATAAATTGATTTTTAAACTATTGCCCAGTTAACTTTTCAAAAGCACACTTGACAAGAACTCTTAGTAGGTGTTGATCTTGAGCCGCAAAGATTAAAAGCCAATATGGATTAATGTTGGATCAGACATTGGCTTTTAACATCAGGGGATGGGGTGGCGAAACAAAGGACACACAAGAGTCTTTTTGTATTTGGGTTTTGTCTTGAACTGTTTATGAAGCAAGGTGTCTCTCTTCTCCGTAGTACACCGTAATATGCCCATGGAGGATGCCTTGGCTCTGATAGCTAAAGAATTTGAGAACATAAATCCTGCGCGCGAACAACAGGAGCGTACAGAGATTTCCCACAAAGCCGCCGATCTGGCCGATGACTACTTAGAGCGGGAGGTCTATAAGAGTTACCACGTGCCTCTAGGCATTAGACATCTCCTCTTTCTCTTAAGCGAGGGGAAACATTTATGTGCGGAAGAACTGAATTCCCTAAGTGACTACCTGAAGACCAGGAGAAATAAGCTTGAAGGTATTCACCGTTTGCCCACTTGTTCCCCTAAGAATGTCCCTAAAACCCCCTTGGTTTAAAACAAATTAAAAAAAAAATCAGCCCTCGAGTATATGTCATACAAAAAAGGACACAGACAACTGAACGGAATGCCCTTCCCTTCCCATCCGCACATGCCGTTTTATGTATCGTTGCAAACGTTTCCAAAAATCAGTTTTAACGCCTGTCTTTGTAGGCACGAGAGACACCTTACACTCCTGCAAGAGCACTATCTGTGAACTACATTTCCACTAATTCTGCTCTGTATATGTGGTTCCAGTAGTTACAACAGGACCAAACACCGCATATATGTCCTTCGTGCCGTGTCTGTCCGGAGAGACCGTCTTTATCCGGGGTCTGTTTCTGTCTGATCTAAAATCATCCCCTTGCTGCTTGTTAAGACGGGTTTGCAAGACCCATTCACACGGGGGGGGGGGGGGGGAGAGAGACACTGCCTATCCCCGTTGCATGCCTTGGATATTACTTCTTCCTAAGCAGGAGGTTAGAGAAAAGTGGAAAGCCCCCCCCCCCCGCCCACTGTACACAGATGGATCTGGGAAGCAAATGCGCTCTCACACAGTGCTGATCAGCAACGCCCTACCGCCTGCGATGTGTCCCAATGTCCCAAGAATAACCACTTCCCTTAATCACTTTCTACCTTCTGGTAACAATCACACCAAAAAAAACCCCTACCACGCGGGTAAATAAAACTCCATGAAAAGTAAAAAACGTTTAACACTTGCGAACACGCAAGGGTAGAACCCAGACACCACGTTCTGTTCTGTGACCGAAAACATTCTGGAAGCCTGCTCCTTTAAATGACTCGGTCTATCCCACAGCTTCTGGAAATCTTAAGTCATCATGAAAAGACGCTAAGAAGTTGGCCTGGGGGGGGGGAGTGAGAGAGAGGGTGTTGCTCCCGTCATCTGCAGCCTCTGTGCTTCATGAATCGTGGGTGTGCTAATCGCTGCCTGTTGCTTGACTGACCCCTTGGTTCTCCAGGATTCGTTCCAGAAGCCAATGCTCTGGCTGCTTCAGTGGAAGAGGCCGCATATCCGCCGAGCATCAGACCGAGTACTAGCGCTCTTCCTCAGACACTGAGCAAGCCTCCGCCTCTTCTTCCGACACCCGGACGGAGTCCCGTTGTTGTCGGACAGTCGTCGGGACCTTCTGCCAAGCCAGCGTTGTTGGGCGAAAGGCCGTTAGGAGCTCTGCTTCCGACACCAGGTTGGTGAAAGAGCTGATCATTGCAGGGTGCTGGGGCTGCAGCGGTCACTTCCCCTCGTCTGGCATACAAGTCCCGACTCTTCTGGAAGACAGCCTTGTTGGGAAGCTGGGCTCAATCCTCAGAAGAAAACCTGACTTGTATTCTGCTGAATCACATTCCGGTGATGGCCAGAAGTGTCCTTACAGAGCTGCTGGTAGTGGCCAGCTGCGTGCGTGCATCTCAGGGCGGGGGGGGGGGGGGATATCAGATCTGGGTGCCGTCGCACCAGAACTAATATTCCACTTTTGCAAATGGATCTTGGCAAGGTGTTCAGGAATGTCAGCTGCTTCTAGCCTGCTGAAGGGGACCAGTTATGGGAAGCAGCATACAAATTCCTATTGTTATGATAAGTGTAGCAGTAGATGTGCTGGTTATTTAAAATACCAGTGATGACCTGTAAGGCTCTTCATGTCTTGCGAACAGGCTGTTTTGCAAGACTACTCTTGCCCCATGTGTTCCTGCCAGGTTTGAGGATCCTTAGGAGAGATCTGCTTCTCCATCCCACCTTGACCGGAGATCTATTTTGTGGAACCTTAAAAGAGCGCTTTCCTTCTCCCAGCAGGCCTAGGTGTTCCGATTCAGAGAGAACCCGGTCCCTTAAGCTAGTGGTGGCCAAACTTTGGCCCTCCTGATGTTTTGGACCACAACTCCCAGAATTCCAAGCCTGTATTGCCCGTGACAATGGACTGTGGGAGTTGCGGTCCAAAACATCTGGAGGGCCAAAGTTTGGCCACCACTGCTTTAATCTGATGGGTCGGTTTGCTGAGATAGGTTTGAAGTGACGGATGCTCTTCTGTTTGTTTTATTTTCAACGGATATACAATGGCACGTTGTATAAAGGAATTAATTCATTCCAAATGAAATTCTGCTAAGCAAAATTTCCTTTATACAAATTTCCCATAGAAATGCATTGAAAACAGTAATCCCTAATCCCAACCATTTTTATGTTGTACGGATTTGCCCCATAGGCAAAAGCCAAGCAAAAAAGGCAAGCAAAGTGTTCTGCTTATATACCGCCCCATACCACTTCAAGTAGTCTACACATTGCCCCCCCCCCCCCAGCAAGCTGGGTACTCATTTTACCTACCTCGGAAGGATGGAAGGCTGAGCCAACCTTGAGCCTGCTACCTGGGATCGAACCCCAGGTTGTGAGCACAGTTTTACCCACACTACAGGCATTTAACCACTGCGCCACGATTCTATTAAGCAGATTTCCCCTATTTGCAGAATTTTTGTTGTTGTACAGATGTTATGTTCCACAAACCGTCTGTTATACGAGGGTCCACTGTATTTTAAAATTTTATTAAAACTTTTATATGGCAGAACTCGTTCAGCACTATACGTAGTGGAAAATGGGCTGCAAATTTAAAGAAAGTAAAATAATAATAATAATAATAATAATAATAATAATAATAATAATAATAATAATAATAATAATAATAATAATAATAATAATAATAAAAAAGTTCTAGTACTTGCAAATAAGCATTCTTGCTGAAACCCAATTGCTACTTCTAACTCAGGGCTGTCCAAACTTTGGCCCTCCAGATGTTTTGGACCACAACTCCCAGAATTCTCAGCCTGCATTGTCAATGACAAAGGACTGTGGCAGTTGTGGTCCAAAACATCTGGAGGGCCAAAGTTTGGGCACCACTGTTCTAACTCAACTTAGCCTCATGGAATCAATTCCTGAATGGCGACGCGGTCCTTAAAGTACAATTTCTTCTCTTTTATCAGAGGGTGGGCTCTTGTTGAGACTAGCAACCGAACTCAGCTCCCTGAAGTATCGCTTCTTGTTTGTTTGTTTTCCCAAACAGCGCTAGGCGGCCCAAAGGGGAAGCCTCCACCTCTTCTGATCAAATCGACAAAAAGGCCTGTCCTCCTGCCATCGCCACCTTCTCACCTGCCAGCAAAGCGGCCATTGCTCGGGACCCGACCTGGCCTCCTGCCAACACCAGGTGAGAAGGGAGGTTGCTTCCTGCCCAGGATGCCAGACCCGGGGGGGTGGGGTGGGGGGTGGGGTCAATGTTGTGTTGGACTTAGACCAGTCATCTGCGGCACAAAAGCCTGGGCTTAGTGGTAACCTCTCACTCCTGACACTTGTTCACACTGATAAATCTGAGCTAGGGCCCTGCAATGAAGATAATAGCCAATGGGTTTCAGTTTGACTGTTTTCCACATTTTCGCCGATGATCGCTCCGGAGAGTTCACTGAGATTTAATTTCCTTTTGAAAACCTCTGCCAAACCTCCAAAGTAGAAATTGGAAGCCACGAGTCCTTGGCCAGAGTTCCTAAATGTCCAAGATAGATGCTTATGCCGACAGGTAGGTTAGATTAGAATTGAACTCCGATGATCCTTGTTGACAGGGCTGGAGTTGCTTGGCTAAACAGAATCAAGAAGGGTTTGGTTACTCTTGTGGTCCACAGGCTAGCTAGACTGTTGGCTGGCTTGACATCATATCATTCTCTATAATGTTTTATTTGAAATCGTGCTTCTCTTGAGTCCAGAAAGATTGCAGAGCGGTGTCTTTCAGGTGGCATAGAGATGAACCGAGGCGGGCATGGGCTGTGTTAGCAACCCATGATACTCCTTTGCATACATTATTAAACACTAATTGGCAGCTCATGTTTCGTATCAGGTAGCAGAGGAAAGAGCTGGGCTCTGGTTGTGGGCCAGAGGTATGTGATCTTGTGTCTGGAGACTTCATGGGTACCAAGAACTTGGAAAGCTATCCAGTCCGTGACAGAGATCAAAGGTCTGAGCCAAATTGATGCCCATAGACCATCTTCTTTCCCCCTCCCATCTATAGCTGATCTGGGAAAGACACATGTGATCCTCCCACTATAAGCTTCTTATTAATCTCTGAGTTATAACCATTCCTGTGTACTTCATTTTCTTGGGTCAAACTGAGAGCAAAGGAAAGCACCCGATTTCTCAACATCTTTAAGCTTCCGGCGAGGCCGTGCGCAAGCCAGAGGGAAAGTGAGCATATGCAGAAAACAGGCTGCAGTTTTGGCTGCAATCTCCCTATTTGTACTAATCGGTTCTAACGCTCAAGTAGCAAAAGTTCAGGGAGTAAATGGTTCAGTCACTCTGCCTAAGGTTGATGTCATAATTAGAGATGGGCACCTTACGAAAAACGACTCGTGGTTTCGTCGTTTCATAAGCTTTTGAAACGTTACAAAACGGGAAACAGTGTTTCATTACAAAACAAAACAAAATACTTCTTTTTCCCTTTTAAAATGAAAAGTTTCATTACTCCGTAAAATGGCTCCCTTACCCACCAAATTTGGTGCCTCTAGGGCCCAGGGGAGCCATTTTATAGAGTAATGAATCGTTTTATTATTGTTTCATTTTGTTACGAAATTTGTTACAAAAATTTGTTTAAAAACGAAACGAACCGCTAGTAGACAAAATGAAATGAAACTCTGTTTCTCCGTTTCGTGCCTATCCTTTGTCGTAATATTTGTGATCCAATAGTCGGAAACAATATGAAATAATATAGATGGTGGTTCTTTACAACTTGAGTCCCCATGCATCCACAAGTTGCTTTTATTTTTTTCCGGGCTCGAATCCGGACAGGGAAGATGGAACACCTAGGAGCAGCAAAGCTCCTTCATGTTGTCATACTCACCTACGCTTCTGGCGCCCTTCGTTGGAGGGGCTTGAAATCTTGTACGTTAGTGGGCTGCTTCTAATAGATCCAACCCTCGTTGAGACTGTTGGCATAGCAAGGCCTACATCCAAACATATGGCAAACTAATCTCAGTATGAGTCAGCAGTTTGTATATCCTTTTAAGACCTCACTATTTAAGTAATGGTGCTAGCCTCAAACTCTCTCTCCTCGGCCACGCCCTGACCTGCCTGACGTTTGTCTCCAGAGGGATAGAGAGAGTTGGAGAATTACTACTATTTTATTGTTATGTAAGCTTGTATCTTACTCTTTTGTATTTTAATAAGCAAGGCAGTATATATGTGTATAGCTCCTTATATTTTCTTTTATGAGCTCTAACACAACTGCTGTTGCCCTATTTTCTATTTTGTATATTTATCTGTACAGATATTCAATGAGTGTTTTATTATTTTCGTAGACCATCCTGTTTACCTTTTCCCCTTTAGAACATAGAGATAAAGTATATTTTCATATACATTTGTGTCTACGACTCCTCCTTAATCAGACTGCAGCACATAATATCAAATAATACACCAATCTCCCACCAATCCATTAATATATCCCAACAGAGACCAGCCCTCACACTCCCCTCCCTGTGGTTTCTTTTGCAGCTGCTCAAACACGATCAGCAAAACACCACTGGGTGCGGAAGCCGAAGTTCCTGGTTTGACTGGGCCATCAGACTATCGGCGGAATAAACAGTTCTCCCAGGTGAAAACTTCCCTCTCTCCTGACAGCGCAACCTGACACACGTATGCTGTCAGCATGGCCGGGTACAAGCTTAACCACGTATTATCTCTCCTTTGTTGTACACATTCCCGAGAACTTGCTTTCTTTTCTTTTCTTTTTTTACTTTAGTCTACAACTGAAAATAGGTGCTTGTGGAAAGCTCTGTTTTAAGTTCCCAGTATTAATATGTTTTAAAATAATTTAAAAAAATCAAATAAAGGATTTATTTCCAGAATTTGTCATGTGGTTTCATTGTGGCCTCACTCAGCTATGTTCTTGGGGAATAATGAAGATTGGGTAGCTTTCTCCTTGATGTAAACCACCTCCCCACCAAACATGGATTTCTCTTGGAAACGCCTTGCTTGACTTAACACCTGATAGCTTTGAACTGTGTGCTTTGCGCTTGACGTTAATAACAACTAGAGTAATGAATTGTTTTATTGTTTTGTTTTCTTATGAATTTTTTTTACAAAAACTTGTTTAAAAAGGAAACAAACTGCTAGTAGAAACGAAACTGAATGAAACTGTATTTTTCCACTTTGTGCGTCTGTGCTGTTTCTTAATAACAACTACTGTAGTCCTTAATTTGCAGAAAATCCTTTCTCTCCTTCGATTCCCTTCCCACTTCACAGTTGATGTACTTTGGTATCGTAATGCACTATGAAATGCTCCCCAATCCTCAGCATGTCTCCTGAGCCCTATAAACTAAAACGCCACATTAACTCCTGTCACTCACGAGGGAAGCAGAACAAAATCTTGGCTTAAAACTTTGATAGCCAAGTGTCTTTCTGTCACCAACCATGATGTCTCTAATGTGTGACTAAATGGAAAAGAGTTGCATGAATAGATATGAAAATGAAGGTGAGTTCTGAGTGATCTTCTCTCTGAGTTTGGGGGAGGCGTTCTGTGCTAGTGTTACTTGTGTAGCACGTGACTATAATAATCTCATGTGTGCAAGGTGTTTTCCTTCTAAGGGGCTTGCTGAGACACCATGGAACACAATAAGCAACCTTATAATGCATGTGCAGATTCATAAAGTCATCAAATCATGGCGTCGTAAAGGGCCTGCAAGGCCATTAAGTCCGACATCCTGCTCAAAATAAGAATCCACATCAAAGCAGATCTGACAAGTGGTGGTCCAATTTTCCCTTGAATGAATGCCCCCAGCTTTAGAGCACTCACCGTCTCCACCTTAGGCCATTGGTTTCGTTGTTGCACTGCTCCAATAGTTAGGATTCCCCCCACTAATAATTCAACTGAAATCTGGCTTCCCCTTGTCCTGCATTCTGGGATGATTGAGAACTGAGCCTGCCCCTTTAGGACAGTGACGGTGAACGTTTTAGAGACCGAGTGCCCAAACGGCAATTCAAGACCCACTAATTTTTCACAAAGTGCCAATAGAGCAATTTAACCTGAATCCAGGTGGCTGTGAAGGGCTGTGCCATCATCAGCGTTGGCACCAGGCTGATATATTTATTTGTTTGTTTTTATACCGCCCGTCTTCCCAAAAGAACTTCGGGCGGTTAACAATAAGGGCAAGACAGACCCAGAGAAACAACAAAGCAACAATCAACAATCAAGAAAGGGGATCAAAAAATTAAAATAGGGGATATAAAATATAAAAGCAAATAAACAAAGTAAACAAAAACCATCAGTAGGACGGCGACCAGACAAAAAAAATTAAATTTAAAGGTAGCCAAATGCCTCCCTAAAAAGTAAAGTTTTAAGAGCTTTTTTTGAAGGTGGGCAGGGACTGTGCAAGGCACACCTCACTTGGAAGATGGTTCCAAAGCAAGGGGCCAGCTACAGAGAAGGCACGGTTTCGGGTGACAGTTTTCCGCGCCTCCATGGGTGTGGCCACTCGGAGTGAGAGCGCCTGCGACATTCTAGTGGGCCAGGCTGCAGTTTATCTCACTCAGGAGGGCGTTCCATAGTCTGGGGGCAGCTGCCGAGAAGGCCCTATACCTACAAGCTATCCCTCTCACCTCCTTGAGGGATGACTCTTTCAAAAGGGGCCCCCTGGCTAGATTGGTCCTGAAATCAATTCTATTCTCCATCATTCCAATGTCAGTCCTTCAATTCTGTCGAGTTTTGTGTCCCATTGCTCAGGTGTCCGATGCACGGCACTGTTCGGGTTGTCACCCAACTGGTTTTCGAACGATTGTTCTGGTACCCATCTTAGTTCTTCCAGTTATCCCTCAGCCAAGGTAGCCGCACACCTTGAGTTGCACAACTAGAAGTGCAGCGAGAATACCTCTTGGGGTGGCGGAAGCAGCTAGGTTAGATTTTGTGCCGTTTCCGCTGGGTCCCTCACAACCCCATTTCCTGCCTTCAGATAAGTGGGAATTTTATTTCCGACCTAGCGGATATCTGATGTGCTGTTGGGAGTCAGCAAGCAACATCGGAGCTGCTGAGGCAAAGATTGAATGAAGTTGCAACGTTCTCCCTCCCGTTTGAGCCAAGCAGTAAAAAAAGAAAGAAAAAAGTGAGATTGGATTACACTGTCAGCACGCCAACAACAGGAACACCGCTGTTCCATTTCCTTCTGATGAAATTTCCTTGAGCACAGCTTCAATGCTTGTAGATTTTACTTGAAGGAACCACTCTCACTCCATCTGTGCTGTTCCCGTCGTATCTGCCACGGCTTCGTCCAACACTAGATGAACATGAATTACCCGGCTTTGTTGCTTCGCCTGTGAATTGTGAATAATTGCTTGGAGGATGATTTGCACCAAAGTTCCCCTCCTCGTCCTGCCGTTTGCCTGTTTGATGGAACAGAGCGTGCCTTTCGCCAGAAGAGGGCATCCATTGACTAGGGAAACGGAAGGAGAATGGTGAGGCACAACACGTTTCTGCGACACCAGCCCTTGTTGCAGCTATGTCCATTGACAATTTTTATTTGATAGAGGGTTTTGTGTGTGTGTGTGTGTGTGTGTGTGTGTGTGTGGATCATTGCCTCTTCCAAGAAGGTGTACATCATAAATGAGCAGCTAATCTTGAAGGCGCCACAAGAATTTTACCCCTCCTGGCAAAACTGAGAGTGAAGAATCTGGTTACAGGCCATGAAAAAGGAATAACAGTTCATTCACAGCCCTGTGTCTGAAACTTAACAGCTATGTTTCTGTGATATTCGCTACCTTTAAACTGGAGAAGTTACTCATCACAAATGAAACGCATTCTGGGTGGTGGTGGGTGGGTGGGTGGGTGGGTGTTTTCCCTCCCCCCCCCTCTCTCTTAAAATTAGCAGGGGGGAAAGCAAGTCAGCTAAATAAACTAGTTGTCATCTTCTCCCTAGCATTTTCCAGCAGGTGCTGGAAATAATCTAGTGTCAGTCTTCAATTATAGTGAGATACAGAAATATCCCCTTATCCACTGATTCATTAACCACTGATTCCGTTATCCACAGTTGGCATACAAAAAATTAAGTAAATAATTCAGCAGACGCAAAGCAAGCAACTGTCACAAACAGCAGCCGTAAAGCAAGCTACTGTCACAAAACAGCAGTTTTGAGGGGTTTGGAGGTTCTCTCTTATCCACAATTTTCATTATACACGGGAAGACCTGGAACCAATACCCAGCGGATACGGGGTTCCTGCTGTTCCTGCCATTACAAAAGGGGGGTCTGGACATTTTTTGGAAGAGTCTAAGGAGTTCTGAGAGTTTAAAACCAAGAACATGCGGCACCAGACTAGGACAAGGTGACCAGCACATTCGCACATGTGGCTGAAATTTGCAGGGTGCAAAAGCTGCCCAATGGAAGGACACAAACTGACTCCTAAAGTATTTGCAGCTACAAAGATTCAAACCCACTCATCCCTAGTGTGCATTTTTCCAGGCAGAAGGAAAGACACGGAGAGCCTTGGTTGCAGAATTGATATGGATGTTGTTGTTGCAGTGCCCTGTCAAGTCGCCTCCGACTAAATGTGATCCTATGAATGAGTGGCCTCTGAAAGGTCCTATCACGAGTGGCTGTGCTCAGCTTTTGCAGAGGCAAGGCACTGGCTCCCTTTATGGGGCCAAACCATCTTTTATTTTTTATTTTCCCCAATAGCCTTCAGCATTTCCTAGCATTAGTGTCTTTCCCAGCGATCAGGCACTTCTCCACATTTGCACAGAGTGTCTTCTATGGGGAAGCCCCGTTTTTCTCAGGTTATATTTTGATCTTCCCAACCCAGCGCACAGTCTGTTTAACGCTTTCCCGTATGGGCTATGGTTGTACTTGTCCAGGCAGTGGAGGGTCATGTGATTCTGCCCAGTTACCTGGCTGGTGAATCGCCAAGAGCCAAAATGGCTAGTTATAGCCCTGTCTGAAGCACCAAGTTTGGTCATTGCTGGCTTACAGCATATTCCTAGGATCTACCAGATTCTCCAGTCTGGGCTGGGAAAAACCCATTCTGAAACCTTTGGAAAGCTGGCTACTTATCCGCGCAAGCAATACGGAGCTATTCCGTGACCTCTCTTGGCTGAAGACAACAGAAGCATGTCAGCATAGCAGAAGTCCTATTGTTTCATTTGGATCGTTGCCAGGAAAACATTCTGCCGACTTGACCCGTTCGAGGTTTTTGGTTTCCTTTCAGACAGATAGACCCAAGACGTCGCGGGAGCGGCATGTTGCACACGGCATCAGGCAGATCCTTTCAGAGGTTTGACATTGCATCTGTTTCTGGAAACCTGTCATGCGCTCACCCTGATCTTCCTGCTTTATTTCCCCAAGGCCTCGGATTTGTTGCACAAATCTCGGTGCGGAGGAGGAGGAGGGGAATGCTTAGGAATGTTTCCGTGTGCCTCACGAGGTTGTGAGTGAGGATGGAAGAGGCTGTTTGTGACACAAGTTTGTGAGGACAAAGAATGAATCCCTAAAAACGCTCAAGCGTTTTGTGTCCAATTTTACGGAGAGCTTTTTTTTCCGCAATGGGTTCGAGAAGAAAAAAGCACATGCCAGAAATGTTCATTCTGCAGTTATTGGGATATTCAGATTATGACTATATTTTGGTTCAATGCCTGTTTTGCAAGTAAAACTGCTCACAACCAGGGGTTCAATCCCAGGTAGCCGACTCATGGTTGACTCAGCCTTCCATCCTTCCCAGGTTGGTAAAATGAGTACCCAGCTTGCTTGGGTGGGGGCAATGTGTAGCCTGCACACTGTAATTAAAAACTCTACCGCCTAGAGACTACTTGAAGTGGTATGGGTTAGGCTTTGCTTTGCATTTCTGCTTGTCAATGCCAGGCCCTTAACATGCACAAATACACCGTACTATGCAAACCTTTGTTCCCCAAACCCAAGACTGTACAGCAACCTTTGGGGCTGGCAGTTGGTGTGCAGCGTTGGAGGAAATGCACAAAAGATGGCAAAGGAGTGTCACCTGCTTCGTCTCTTCCATGTTTTTACTGAAAAGACGAATTGAGAAGTGAGACAATCTCACTTTTTGAGTTTTGAGAAGGGTAACCTTTCCTTGTGAGGCATCTGGCAGCTACTTGTAGCGAGAGTCTCATCGGGGAGAGGATTGGACGTGGTGGACGACATCTTCCGTCAAGATGACCCTGTGGTCATGGAGGAGACCACCGTTAGTTCATTCCTCCGGCACTTGAGGCTGTCGGAAACTTCTTCTGTATTCAGTAGGGATCTCTCTCCCGGATTACCTCTATCCCTCTGGAGTAGCTGCTCCTTCATTAGAGCTCTCTCTGTCTCCTCTTCGGCTGCCCCCGGAAACCTTTCTCTCCTAGACCAAAGCCTGCAAAGTTCTTCCTAGAATCACCTTCTGTTCCGCTTCAAAGCATCCGCCTGGCAAGAGACGCCATCACTTAGACAATGTGAGGCACCGCGGAGAGGCAAGCCGTGGCGGTGTCTCCGTGCAAGGGGAAGGTCTACCCACCCCAAGTGTAACTTCCTCATCCATTTGGAGCGGCAAATTGATTGAAAGTAAAAGTGCTTCGGAAACTACAGCGGCGGTGGTGGTGGTGGGGAGTTAGGGGGTTGCAATTCCCTGAACGCAGAGGAACATGATAAGAAAACATTATTTTGTGGAAGAGTCGTTTGGCAGAAGGGGGAGGAGTGGCTGTGGGTGGATTTAATCCAGTAACGATGACGACATAGACACCATGGCGTTTTATACAACACTTATGCCGGAGAGACAGGGGAGAAGCGATTAAACCAAATGATTAGGACACCAGCTTCACAGTTCAAAGTGCAGCTGCCTTGAGAGGTTAAAACATGTTCGATTGTCCTAGCAACAGCTTGGTAAATAGCAGAGCAGCTTGCTTTTGTTTGCCAGTTGGGTATAGGTGTGGGCTGGCAGTGGTACCCCATCCTTTCCCCCATGGAGTTGGTCATGACTTTAGGGTCGGCCCTGGGTAGTATTTGGATGGGTGACCACCAAGGAATACCAGGTGCTGTAGATGCCTGGAGTAGGAACTGTCAAGCCACTCCAGTACTCCTGCCAAGAAAACTCCATGGACATGGTATAACGAAGAGTTGGTCATGACTGTAGGTTTGGCCCTGGTTAGTACTTGGATGGGCGACCACCAGGGAATACCAGGTGCTATAGGTGCCTGGCGAAGGAACGGGCAAACCAGTCCAGTATTCCTGCCAAGAAAACTCCATGGACATGGAGTCGCAAAGAGTCGGTCATGACTGTAGGATCGGCCCTGGTTAGTACTTGGATGGGCGACCACCAGGGAATAGCAGGGGGAGACCCTCTTTGGATTGATAAGAGATGGCTAAATAAATAAATAAAACAATTCTTGCCAATTGCTATGCCAGGTTTCTGACACACCCATCCATATGGGCTTAGCTAGAGTGTGCCTCTCGATAGCTTCCCCCGTTTTTGGATGTCTTTTCCCTAGCCTCTATAAGAACAGCATTCCGGCAGCATCCTTAGACGCTGCTGCAAAACAACCTTTCCGAAAACAACAAAAAACAGCAGCAGCATTGTGTTTTAATCCTGGTGGAAATCAAGCACATTAAACTCCAACATTAGCTGCTTTCCACCAGACACTAGGCAGGGAATTCTAAGGTCATCCTCTGAACTCAGGTCTCGGAATAAAACTGCTCAATAAACGGTTATGGGTTAGCTGCGCAAGCTAATTTTGCCTAATTGATTTTCTTGTTCCACTGAGTTTGAGTGTGAAAGTAAACAAAACTTAAAAAAAACCTGGCAAGGTTTATTAAAGACATTTTTTTAGCTTCCAAAGCTCTCTCTCTCCATAGAACTAGCAATGTTGCTACACAAGGTGTAAGAAATTGGGATTCCAAGGAGAATGAAATCCATGGCACCTAATTGTGTGCATGTAATTTCCTTGCCTCGTGGCCCACAGATGTTCATGGGGCGGGAAGTCTTGGTTGGAAGACCTGGGTTTCTCCTGAAATGACTGGACTCTCATTAGGCAACAGCTGGTGGTCAGGGGATTATGGGAATGTTACCCAACAGCCCCTGGGCAGCCAAACGTTAATCCCTCGCCCTCCCACCATCCTATGAGTGTGGAACTGACTCACACCATATTCCAGCTCATTCCAAAGTTTATTTGTTTGTTTGTTTGTTTGTTTGTTTACAATAAAAAATTATCCGCCCCACTACTGAGTGGTCTCTGGGCGGCATACAACAATGTATTAAAACTACAAAACAGCATAATTATTAAAACTATCAAATGCAATGCAATTTACCACAATCAGTATACAATACAAATTATAAAACCCTGCTGCTCAAGAACCCCGCTAAGAAGACTATCTAATTAAAAATGTTGGCTGAACAGGAAGGTCTTTGCCCGGTGCTGCAAAGCCAAAAGCGTTGGAACCAGGCGGATTTCTGTAGGAAGAGCGTTGCTCAAGATTCCTCAGCACTTGATCCATACAACTACTCGATGGATCATCAGTTCCCAACTTAGAGTCCCCAGATGTCTTTGGTCTAAAAACCCCATAAGCCTTCACCACTGGCCTATGTTGGACAGGATTTCTGTCAACCCAAGCTCGAGAACCACTGCCACCAAGTTGATCCAGCAGAGAGGTTGTGATGAGGGGTGTTAACGCCTTCCAGTAACGTCTTCTCAAAGGAGCTGCCATTCCTATGCCTAATGGTAGAGAAAGATGCCTGAGGCATCAAGTTAAGGGCCCAATTCATTTGATGCCAAGAATTTACAGATATCTGAGGAAGGACATGCTTCCTTTCTCCTTGATACAAGGAAGCAGAGACCAGAGCTCCACCCAGCATAGTTTGGTCTGGGGGGGGGGGATTTAGAAGTGTTTGGTTTTGGGAACATCGAGAAGAACATGATGTTTAAAACATGCAAATGGAAACAAATTTACCTCAAAGGAAATGCTTCTCTGTCACCCCCTTTGTTGGGGTGTCTGAAAAACGGAATGCTCTACAAAATGGATGTTCACAGTTTTCTTGAAGGTTGTGGCTTCATCATTAGGGCAGCCCGCTAGGATACAGTTGGTCGGGTGTGAAGAACAGTTGCCTGTTGGAATTTTGAGGGGCAAGGGGAGGGTTAAAGGGAGGTTCTGACAGAATACAGTATATGAGAAATAATGGTTTTGCTTCGTACATCTGTCAAATAATGCTTAACTAATACTGAATTACTGTCAAAGCTCCCAGGGTGGTCCCTTAAATTCTCACCTGAATAGCTGATGAGGATATGACAGTAAATTCTTAATATGTGCATGATGACTGGATGTTTATAACACCAGGAAAGTTTCCAATTCCTCTCTCTCTTTCTCTGTGTGTGTGCTCCAGGGGCCTTTGTTTGATTTGTTCAACAGCATTCTTCGCAAACTAAGCTGACATGCGTTTGGCTCTTGATATGAAATGGAGCTGCTAGCTGTCAGTCATCGTTACTGACAGTCTATTGGTCTGCAAGTCGCCATACTGCGAAGGAAGAAACCTTGACTGCAATTATGAATACAGCAGCGAGACATGATCACTGGATGGTAGAAGTGGAAGAAGGAGTTTGAAAGATAAGGGCTTGCTGTGCTCCTAACCTGTCAAGGTCAATTTATTAGACAGATGTCACTTCCCCAATCCAGGTGATGTTGCCCTCCCAGGCATCCTGATTTGGGCTACACACAAGATGCCTTGCTGCACAGAACCATGTGTGAGATGGCAGGAGCAGTTGACAATGGCATGGCTGGGGATCAAAAACCAATCAAAATCCAGCAAGGCACTGTCTTTCTCTGCCAACACGACACTGGATTTAGTTTCCGTGAGCCCGTTCGCTCCCCTTGTAGACTTGTTGTTGAAGTCAATGGAAAAGACATAGCATAAGACATTGGTTTTTTTGGGAATGATATGGTGAAAAAGTCAATCTATGAGAATCAGCAATCATCAACAGATTAGCTGGGACTCTCTGTGGCTTAGTTTGTGGCATGGTAGATAAACTGGCACAAAGTCAATGGAAATGTTTAATGCAAACAATCCCTAGGGATGTTTGACATCAACGCTAGTCAATAACTAAACATGCTCTTCACATCTTCCTTGGTCATATTTTAAGATCCTCTACCCCCTCTGTTAGTAATGGCTGCTAGAGCTTTCAGTCTTGCATAAGAGGACCATTTGGGGTCATAGCTGGCTTTCAAAGAGCTATTTTCAAATCCCACAGGTCTTCATCTTTACTGTTCCCTTACTTTCCTTTTGATAACTACTGACTTGGGAGTGAAGTCAGGAAAGAAGAAGAAGAAGAAGAAGAAAGAAGAAGAAGGAAGAAGAAGAAGAAGAAGAAGAAGAAGAAGAAGAAGAAGAAGAAGAAGAAGAAGAAGAAGAAGAAGAAGAAGAAGAAGAAGAAGAAGAAGAATTTTGTACCATTTTCTTCTTGGTACCTATCAATTTATATTTCTCCTGCCCTCCCTCTACCCACCCTAAAGGTGAACTGGGAGGCATGGGTGACTTTGTAAGGGCAGTGTCAGCAAAGACAAAAAACGAGAGAGAGAGAGAGAGAGAGAGAGAGAGAGAGAGAGAGAGAGAGAGAGAGAGAGAGAGAGAGAGAGTCAACCTTCTCTCCCTACCTGGTTACAGCACCATCTCTGCAGAGAAATCAGAGGACAGCATAAGAAAAGGCAGTGACAAGAGTGGAAGAAAGCAGAGAGCTGGGGAGAGGGGGTATGAGTAGATAAAGAAAGATGTGTATTTGATGTATTCGTTTCCTCTTATTAGTCGTATCCATGTAGTTAGTGCTCAGGATGAGGTGGCTGACCTGTCCAGAAGTTAGTGGTCTGCATACAATTCTTTTCCGATCATGCAAGAAGCTACCGACATCGAGAATGGAGGGTGGGGTGGAGAAGAGGTCAAGATGAAGGGAAGAAGCATCAGCTGTTAAGATATGAACAGGAAGCAACCTACATTCACCCAAGTGGCAAGAGGTCTGCCTTCAATTGCAGGGAGTAGGGGAAGACGTTTCTGAACAATCAAAATGTCATCCATCTGTACGCATCTCGCTTATTCTGTTTTCATTCGGATAGATGGGTCAAACTTTCAAAGAGCTTAGGAAGGTACAAGGTCAAGCTGATACAATACCTTTTAATTGTATGGGTTGGCCGCATTCCCTTGTTCTAAAAGTTGGGAGCCGACAAAAAGAAAAAGGCCAAGAATAAACTTTTCCCAAGACCAGGATAGAAACTGTGGTTGCAAAATCTGTGCCATTTTTATAGTCGGTATGAGCGGAGGTTGTAATTCCATGATTCGCTCCTTAGATGGCAGTGGGCTTAGCGTGTCTTGGACAATACAAGAGCCACCGATCTCCTGTGGCTGTCGTTTTCTTATATTAACAAGGTTTTTTTTGTGTGTGTGTGTGTGTGTGTGTGTTTGTTGACAGGTAAATCTTCCGTATCTTATGTGGAGGTGTATTCATACATGTAGTTTTTAATGGGAAGAAAATTGGATATTTTTCCAATGAATTAGATTGAAATGGCTTGTGGGCTCCTCTTAACCTCAAACAGAAGCAGATAGGAGTTGAAGATAATTAGAGGAATAACTTGCTCTTCTGTTGGTGGAAACATTCAAAACGTCAACTCCTTTTCTTCCCTCATGACACTCACTTCACTTTCTAAGTGGGCATAAGAATTACAAGCTGCCCAGAAATGTCATTAATGGAAACTTAATGCCGTGTAATTAAAATTATATAAAAGAAAACAGGATTTAATCTTTTAAAGACACTCTCTAATAGAGATGCATCATAGGTGGTGGACTCTTTTCTGAACCAGGACTCAGATGCATGAAGCCTTATGCACAAAGAAGCGTACACAGAGAGTTTGGGAAGACCCAGTCAAGGCAGGTGGTGTTCTTATCGTGTTTCATTCATTTGTAATTAAACAAAGCCATTTTCAAAGAAATCGTCACATAAGTCTGTGTGAGGACATTGGCAAAAGGAAAGGGAGAAATTAAAAGGCAAGAAAAACAAAGGTAAAATATTGTGGCACTTGGAAGACTAAAGGATTTATTTCTGTGTGACCTTTTGTGGATCAAAATCTGGGGGGCACGATTTCTTTCCTCTAAAACCTTCCACTTTGAAAGCAAAAATGCAGCTTTCCTGACAGCCGAAGACGGCTCAATTCTGAGGTTTTTTTTTTTTTTTTGAGAAAAGTGCATAGGTTGAAGCTGCTTCTAAAATCAAAAAGTCATCTCCGCATTAGGCCTTTGATGCCCCAGATACATCAAACTGCATAACGTTCCTTCCTAATAGGAACACCGGGATTACCCTGGAGGGGGAAATTTTTTTGCAGTATTTGGTCTGTTGCACCCTTCCAGGAGGATGGAATACAGGGAAAGGATCAGAAAAATATGTCATGGTGTGCTCCACCTCCTCACATCCCCCCACCCCCACCCCCCACCCCCGTGTACGCTGGGGAATCCCTCAGCCTCCCTCCTCAGATGCAGCTTCAGGGTGAAATATAGTTTCAGAGTAAGTTTAAATTGGATGGCCTGAAAGCTTCTGCGCAAGGGATCCCCGAAGGATTGAACGCTTTCCCTAAGGATCTCCGGTAGCTTTAATATATATTGTGAGATATCTGCAATGTACCCGCTGAAGAGAACAGCTTGTTACGGAGTTGGAAGGGTGCTGTAATCTATTTTTTTTCTTGAAAAAAGGACAATGGGTAAGGTGTTATGTTGTTATATTTTGCTGCCTATCGTTATAATGCCGTTTGCATCATCTTGCCCCATGTAATTAGATCCTGCCTCCCAAGTACGATGAAGAGTATGCCAGTGTGCCGCTAATATTAAAAATGGCACATCTTTGGTAAAGTTAGAGGTCACGCCTTAATTCCTCGCACATGAAGTGAGTTAATCAAAAGATGATGGGAGCAGAATGAGGAGAGGGACAGAAATACCCTGTATTATTTCTGATGGAATTTAATTAGAGAGGAGGTATTAATAGCATTTATTTCTGCAACTCAGTTTTTTTTATCTTGCTGTTTGAAATTGCTTCACTATTGCTTACATTTTTCATAAATCAATTTAACCCCCCTCTCTTTTTTTTAAATGGAAGAGAAAAGCATGCGTCTTACTGAGCAAAATAATGAGGGGGATCAGCAATAATGGAACCTAATAACAATAAATCCCAGCAGGGATCACTGCCATATCCAATTTCCTTTGAGTTTCTTGTTTAGGTCAACAGAGGATGATAATCGATTAGGCAGTATCATGAAAGTTCACATTTCATCTTCCCCAAGAAGGAAGGAAGGAAGGAAGGAAGGAAGGAAGGAAGGAAGGAAGGAAGGAAGGAAGGAAGGAATCTATCTATCTATCTATCTATCTATCTATCTATCTATCTATCTATCTATCTATCTATCTATCTATCTGTGGAAAGTTTCTTGTGAGATAGTGCCACTTAATGATTAGGCTTTCTGTGCAAATATGCATAAACTTGTACATTTGATTTCTTTTCAGTCCATGAATTTGGAATGGGTATTTCTGGCTCAGAAACTGAACTTCCAATTCTTGTTGCTGAAGATATTTTGCATAGATGTTTTGCTTTCAAGATTGGCTACTAACATTTCTAAGAAACAACGTTAACTCCATGGCACAGTGGTTAAGATGCAATCCTGCAGTCAGACCTTCGCTCATGACCCGAGTTTCATCCTGATGGGTTCAGGTGGCCACCTCCAGGTTGTCTTAGCTTTCCATCCTTCCGAATTTAGTAAAAGAAGTACCCAACGTGCTGGGGAGAGCGAGGGGCAACGTGTTCCTTGTCTAATTATTTTTAAACCACTCAATGAGTGCTTTAGCACTGTGAGACATTATTTATTTATTTATTTATTTATTTATTTATTTATTTATTTATTTATTTGGATTTGTCACTGCCCATCTCCTCGGAGGGGACTCTGGGTGATTTAATATATAAAACACAATAAAACGATAAATATTTTAAAAATATTTTAAAAACTTAAAACAGACAATGCAGTTTACATATAAATATGATATATAAGCCTGGCAAACTCTGGTCCATGGGGTCACGAAGAGTCGGACATGACTGAACAACAACAACAACAACAAGTCAAAAGAAAAAAACAAGCAAGCAAACTGAAGGCGGACAATTACATTTTTTTGTTTTATGGGGATGGGTATAGCTATGTGCCAACAGCACTTCAAAACGTTCCACCCCATTTGTTGGTGGATGAAACTGGGAAGGGCAGACTGATATCTGCCACTTTATTTTGGTGACTAAACATGAGGGTAGGATTGCCCAATGGTCAGAGCAGTTTGCCAGGTTGCCCGATAAGGCAGTTGGATCCAGCTCATGGGAGCTTTTAAAAACAAAGTTGGAATGGTCATCTTTCAGTGATGCTTTATTATTCTCTGGTGACTTGCTATTCGACATCGTTTCTGGTAATGATTGATAGCCTCTGTTGTCCACGGGGAAGATCATTAGGGGTGGAATACAACAAAATCAAAATACATTTCCCATTATTGCTTCTCATTTCGCCATGGGTGAATTGATGCCTCACTCATTGTCTGATAATCTACATTATTGCTAGCATTTCATAAACCTCTTCAAATGGTTTCGCATACACCGGCACCCCTCCCTCTCTGTCTCAGGAAGCAGACCATCATAGCAACTTAAATAACAGATTTGCTGCGTTTTCATATGCCATCCAGCCTCTGAGGCTCAAGCCATCATCTAGTGATTGGGCAGTATTTTTGTCATCGCTTCCAGGGTCAACCAGTGCCTGACACAAGCAGCTTCCAACAAGAATAAGAAACAATCCAATCGCCATTTACCTAAAGGACGCAATCCGCAGTTATGGGACACACACACACACACACACACACACACAGCATTGTCTCTTCACCTACCTTCACAGTTCCCCTGTTTCCTTTCAACATCCACTTGCAAAAGCCAAAGATGACTTACCAACGCCCTCCCTAAGAAATCTTCACCCTGGCACAAAACCCCGGTATGTGTTCCAGCTCCGACTTTCCACTCTACTTTTATTGTCGTGTGATCCTGAAAGAAACCAGACTCGCCATCCGGACAAAAATTAATCCTTGAGTTTTTCGAGAGGCCCTCCGGCTTCCAAGTTGGCTGGGAAGATGGTGGTGGAGGTTGGGGGGGGGATGCTGCCTGTTAATCCTGGCGCCGTCCAACTCAAATGCACTGGCATGTCGGGCAATGGGCATTTCCAGAAATAGGAAATCCAGTTCTCATAATATTTTTGCATCTCTTGTCAGGAATACTGGAGTGGCTTGCCAGTTCCTACTCCAGGCGCCTACAGCACCTGGTATTCCCTGGTGGTCGCCCATCCAATTACTAACCAGGGCCGACCCTACTTAGCTTCCGAAATCAGGTGAGATCAGATGTGCTCAGGGCATCTAGGCAGCTTTTCTTAAATCCTGTGGTTTGTGCTCTTCCAAGACCATTCTGTTATTTTGCACCTTGTCCCTTTTGGTTTCTCTTTTTCAGCCAACATTTTTTCCCCTCCAAAATCATGCCGAGCCCTTGTTCTAGGACTCACTTACAAATATATGTTACTCCACACAAGCCTGTTATCAGTGGATGAAAACACCATAATGCAAAAACAAAAAAGGCCTTTGTAAGAAAAAAAATGATTTAGAAAGCAGACACTCGAGGTGAATATTTTTTTAATATATTTATTCATCATTACATCTATAATGTTCCCTTTCTCTATGGAGATCAGGGCAGTTTCTGTGATTCCCCATTCCTTTTATATCTTCATTTTAACCCTATGAAATAGGCGAGGAGGGAGAGGCAAGAGTAACTGACTCATGGACACACAGTGAATCTTCATTGCTGGACGTCAAAACATACGTTCATGGAAAAAAATATTTCCTGTTCTTATGAAGATTTCTATCCCGCAACAAATCTTCTATGCTGTGTGTATCTTTGCACACAAGCCTGGAAAAGAAAAGGGAAAAAAAGGGGGGGACCCTGATATTTACATTTCATGTCCAGTGTTTTATATGATTACTTCTGCTATTAATATACTTTTGCAGTCAGATAAGTATCACCACTTGAAGAAGCACTCTTTTTAGGTAAGGAATCAGTATCTCAATTCTTGAGACCTAGAATTAGATACCAATCTAAGACAATAATCAAGGTACAACACGAAGGTGATGTCCTTGATCAGTCAAACGCAGTGACTATAATCCTGGTAACTCATTTATGTGTACATACAGTAAGTTAAATTATGTAAGTTATTGTGGAGAATTGCTGCTATAATGTTACAAAAAGTGTACTCAGTTGGGCAAGAGACATAGGCCTAGTAATTGAACTGGAGTTTTGTGGGCATGTTGCTTTGGTGAGTCTTGTCAAGTTTCTGAAAATTTGCAAGGTGTGGAAACTTGCGGAAGAATGCACAACTTTTGTTGTGTTTAATATTGCATGCCAGAAAGAGGTTGTGCAGCTTGTGAGGACCTGCAACCTCACAAGCTACACAACCTTCTGGAGACACTTGGGCTCCAATTATTCTTGTATTTTGCTCTCAGACAAATTAAAATTTCATCATCTTTATATCGGCTTTAGTAAGCAGAGCACTAGGCTAGGTCATGTAGCAACTTCTCACTACACCCGTCCTCACCAATGCACTGAAGCCCTTGAGCAGGGGTCTGCAACCCGCGGCTCCGGAGCCGCATGCGGCTCTTTGGAACCTTTGCCGTGGCTCCGGGAGGTGACTGTGACAGGTTCGCCGCTCCGCTCCACACTGCCCACCCGGTGATGTCGCAATGGTTTTGCGGCTCCCAGTTTTTTCCCCCGTCGGAAACGGGTCCAAGTGGCTCTTTATGTCTTAAAGGTTGCAGACCCCTGCCCTTGAGAGACCTGTACCTATAGGAAAACCACAGAAAACCTCTTAAAGCATGTGTGTGCATGCATACACACACACACACACACACACACACACACACACACACACACACACACACACACACACACACACACACACACACACACACACTTTTGCTGCATGATCTACAAGTTATTTTTTGCCGTTCTCTGACTGCAGAACAAGAAGGCTTTGAAGCATGGGTTGCAGAAAGTTCTATAGGAACACCAGGTTTTGGCCTTGAGTTAATTTTAAGCTGGGATGCCTAACACGCTTCTTTTTAAATGCTATCCCAGCGATAGAGGAACCTGGAGGAGCTTCAAGGAAATTGTATTTGGGAGGGCAAAAAAGGACACACTTCTGACTGCAGAAAGCACACTTAACGTTGTCGTTTTAGGTAAATCACCATCATAACCGTTGGATAGTTCATTGGTTCAGGTCTCTTGAGTTTTCGAGTTCAATTCTCCACTACGATTTATTTTGTTTGGCATAGCAGTACCTAGGATGGTTGCACGAGACTTCGCAAAGGCAATTTCTAAAAAAGAGATGTTGATTTTAATTTCGGTGTTCACGCTGATTCTTCTTGCTGGGAAACTTTTTTGAGGGCCAGCAGCCAAAAGGCTTTGGACTCTCTAGCCATGACAAGGCATATGCCTCGGGGTCCACCATAAGGCTAGTCTACATTGCACCCGATTCTCCACGGTGCCTCCTTGACCGTGATCTATAGCAGTAGTGGCCACATTTTGTCCCTCTAGGTGTTATAGACCACAACTCCCAGAATTCCAAGCCTGTATTGCCAATGACAAAGGACTGTGGGAGCTGTGGTCCAAAACTTCTGGAGGGACAAAGTTTGGCCACCACTGATCTATAGGGTCCCTTGCAGCTTCACAGTTCTAAGATCATCATCTCAACTCCATCGGCCTTCAGATATTTTCTATTAGAATAACATAGTTTTATAATTACCGTAAAGGGGATCTCACGGATATTCTGGATAATCACAGTTCTGTTCAGGTTTTAAGTTGTACCTCTTTGCCTCTCATAGTTTTTCCTTAGTTTTTGTACAGCACACAACAACAGTTGTTGGTCCTCATACACCCACCAGCCAACGATGAAAGGAACAGAATGCAGTTTTTAATTTACAGTGCTGCTTATTTCCTGTCTGGTTTACCACTTGAAAAGGATCTATGCCTAGAAAAAAAAAAAGAAAAAAAAAAACACCTCTACAGAGCAAGTGTTCTAATAAGAGCCAACAGACAAACTAATAATAAATGCACTATTAGTTCTTCGTTCTCCAGTTCTTTTTAAAGACTAATTAATAATAATAATAATAATAATAATAATAATAATAATAATAATAATAATAATAATAATAATAATAATAATAATGCTCGCATAATTTGCCGTTACATCACATAGTCCTAAATGCTTGAGAAGTGTTCAACTAGTGATTTGTAATACAAAATCCAGTGTAGTTATCTTGTTTGCTGTGTGATAATAATAATAATAATAATAATAATAATAATAATAATAATAATAATAATAATAATAATAATCCACAGTTTACTGACATGCCACATTTTTCAGTCCTTTCCTTCAAAACAATTGGAATGCATTGTTTTTGTATTTTACGGAGGAGTTTTCTTTCTTAACGATTCCAGCGTCTTGCTTTTCTGTTTGGTTGCCACTGTTTGCTCAGTCTACGGAGGATTCGCCTATGCTCTCTTGCTTGGTGGCCTTGAGCAAGATACGAATGTAGATCATAGATTCCTGTACATCTCCTGCATTCCTGCAGTACATTATCTATCTCTAAGGTTTTTAGGGCTTCTGCTTAGCCTCCCTCTCATGTTTTATCCATATACCTCGGAGTTCTAACAGAAGGAAAAGCTACCTCTAAAACCAGGAGGATTTTGTTTTGTTTTGTTTTGTTTAAATTAAAGAGTCAAGGTTATAGAGCATCAAGTTGGGCCCTCTGCAAATGGAATTTTAATGCTTGTCTTAAAGCAAGAATGCAGACATGGTAGAGAGCTGCTGAAATCCCTTTGCTGGCTTGGGGGGTAAAGGGTCTCCGAACAGCTGTGAGGGTAAGCAGATGTGGAGGAAAGCAGGGTTCCTGTGCCATTCAGAGCTTTCCAGAAGAATGTGTCGCTTTTGTCAAGCTGATGACAAGCGGCACCTGCCCCAAATCCATCTCCATCGGTGACTCAGGAAACCACTGATTCTTTGCATCAGTACCCACAGGCTGAGTTATGGCAACTGGACTTCTTTTCTTGTGAGATTGACATGTGTTGCTAGTCATCCAAGTATGTAATTCTGCCTGCTCCACCCCTGAGGATCTTCTCCGCTGGCTCAACTACAAAGTGCAGCCGAGATAGAATACAAGAGGAGGCCTGCCTGCCCTCTGACCCTTCCCATTTGGGTCAGGAGCAGGAGAAGAGGGTTAGACACCAGCTGCGTGGCTCCCGGCTTTATTACCTGCCCTATAGGGCCAAAGTTACATGGAGTAGGAGAATGGAAGCTCCTAGGCTGCTGGTGTTTGCAACAGTGACCCTCGGAGACTCTTCCCCACTTGTTCCTCAGTTGCCATGGATGTTGGACCCCTTGGGGCATCTGGCATGCTGGTCACCATTTGGACTGGCATAGTTTTAGGTCCACGTTCATTCCTCAGCTCAGAACAATCAGGTGTCGGAGGTCTAGGCTATCCTGAAGTTGAGTTTTGGCAACTTGGACTTCTTGTCAGGTGCAAACATTTCGTTACTTATCCTAGTAGCTTCTTCAGTCTGAGGAAGGTTGGCTGGTAGGAGACGTCTGATTTATCCTCCATGTTAGTTTCACTTCACCCTGGTCTGCATGGTCCCCTTAGATGGACAATGTCACGGCTCCAGAATCTTCCAATATTGGAAATAACCCTTTACTTGAAAGAGACCAATCTTGGCATCTTAAACACTTCATGGCTAGAGAAGTGACCAACAAAAAATACACCATCACCTGTGATAAGATGTGGCTTGGGGGGGGAACGATGGTACACTTTAATTACATTTTTAAAGTAACATAACGAGCAGTGATGGCATAAGGTGTTTTCACATACTAAATCATGTACCCCTGTCATTTTGAAAAGTTGTATTTAAAAAACATATTTTAGATATTTTTGTGGTGTGTGTGTTTTGGTTTGAATTAAAATAAAAATCACTGGTATTTGAAGGGCGGTATGCCTATTGCCCGGTGATTTTATGGATCGGTGTCCTTGCTCAATTTGTTAGAGATCATGCAATCAGGTCAACCCTTCCTAATCTAACATTTCACACTTATGACCAGATCACAGTCAGACTGTGGTATTTCTACACCTCTGGGAACTGCCAGGTCTGCTAAAGTGAACTTAACCTTCCAAACAGAACTTCTAAAGGCACAGCCAACAAAATGCAACACTTGTGGACAGCGGCATCAATGACAACATTACATCCCACTTTCCCTGACCGTCCTATGGTTTCTCGTATTAATTAGCATTAATCAACAGCTTTAAATGTAATAAATAAATAAAATCGCCTCCTCTGCTTTCATGGCTTATATTTTTGGAGCTTGCTTGGGGGTTGAGGAAAAGTCCTTTGCCGCTACCATCAGAGCCTCTTCATCAGCCTGCAGGAAGAGATAGGCACCGGCTGAATTTATGATCCAGGAGCTGCCGGCTGAAATTAGACAGCTCTCATACGACCTGACTTCCCTGCATTCCTTTGGTTTGTTTTGTTTTTGCCTTGCGCTTCTGTGGGCTCTCTGTTTTTGTGTCCTTTGTGCCTGGTGTGGTCTTCTTCGTTGCGTTTGCTGGTTGCTTTTTTACACACCTGCTCTCCACCTGCTTCCCACTTCTCTTTGCCTCCATCGGAGGTCATTCTGCTTTGACCTTGCTTTACCCCCTGCTTCCCTGAACTTCTATCTCCTATCCTGCTGACCTTCCTCCCCTCCTCTCCTCCTTTTGCTTCTGATCTCCCCACCTACTGTTTTGGACTTCTGCCCCCTTCTCTGTTCCCTCTGGATACCCTGACTGTTCCATCTTTTCTATCCCCTCTGGCATTTCTCCCATTGCCTTCCATCGTTTGCAAGATCTCCTGCTGTTTAATCTCTGCTCCTTTGGCTCCTGATGCCATAGGATGACTCCTGCCCCCTGTAGCTCTTGGATCTTGGCTGGTTTCACTGGTCTTGTGTGCGCCACACTTGTAATAAGAAACACACACATCGTTAGTCACCGTTCCCCTTCTGTGCTTCACAAACACTCCCCATTTAAACATCCGTGGCGGAAATTAAGCTTTTGTCTTTTGCATCACACTTCCCCCCACCACCCCAATAAAATGTAATGTCCTGTTTGGATGAGGCTTGCGAAGATACCACGATGAATAATAAATGTTGTGATGATCTCTAGAAGAGCACCAAAGGTAACCTATACTGCAAGACATTTTGTATGGTTGTCTGCTCTGAATCAGTCCCTTAATTTTAGGGCATTCAAAGTTGTTTCTTCCGAAAGGACAAGCAGAAAATGTCTCCTGTGTGGCAGATTTTAGTTTCAAATCTAACCAGAAGCTGTTCCTTACAACCAAACACCTTCTCACCAATTACACAGCAACAAATCTGGATATTTATTTATTTATTTATTTATTTATTTATTTATTTATTTATTTATTTATTTAAAAATCAAGAAATGTTCTGCATGTCAATGCAACCAATCTTCAATTTCTGGAGAAGTTAATTATATGCTTCTATTCCAGAAAAGTGGTTCTAAAAAAGAAACGGGAGGGAAAAGGAGATTTCAAAGGACTGAACCCACCAGGCTGAAAAAAAAAAGACTTCTTTGAGGCCTGTAGATGTCCACCCCTCCTCGCCCCGTGAAGCAAGTTATACAAAACAAAACAAAACATTTTCAGATGGATGCCACCCACTCCAAACTACAGCTTCACCGCCATTTGGGGAAGTATGTGTGTGTATGTGTGCATGAGACTAATTGTAAATATCTTAACATGGAGGGGGAGGGGGGAGAAAAATTACCCGTCTTCTAAAATACCTGTTTTTACAATTGCCTTGTGCCTCACTGTGCACCTGAGGGGTATATTAATCTGTAGCAGCTCACAGTTGGACTTGTCTTATTGCTTAATTATATAGGGAAAGGAGACATAGGAAAAAGGTGTGAGTGGAAAATGTTAATTTTGTAGAACTGTGCATGATCTTTTGTTCTCTTTCCTTCCTCTGTGCTCCACTGGGAACCAGGGAGTCGCAGGAGCTAGGATCACCCCAAGCCTGCCTGCTACATGTCTGTTGCTCCTTGCAAGCTTTTCCGCCTCCAAATATCAACGCAATCTTAACTCCAACCATCCACCATTAGTACACTAAGGGCTGTTCCAAGCATCTTCCATGTTATGACTATGTGTTTAGAGCAGATGCAAGATACTGAGCCAATGGTCAAGATGGAACCTTTCTGCCTCTAAAAAATTTTCATTTATAGACCCCCGAAGGGCTGGTAGCTGGAATATTCAACATTGGGGATAGCACGGTTACCCTTGCATTTTTACCTAAAACCTCACAGAATCCCCTCCTGGGCTTTGCCTGCTGGGGGATACTGAGACATGTAGTCCAGAAACCATTTTTTAAAAAAGTATGTTTATAAACCATGGAAGGCCACATCTCCTCCTGTTTGTGGTTGTCAAAAAGAGGGGCTTTGGTCCCTTTTAACGTGTGCGAAAAGAAACTGTTGGCAGGCATGTCTTTGGATGCAAGGTGTACAGCCTAGCAAAATATTTTCTTCCATGACATGGTTAAAAGAACCCAAATACTGTATGCATTTTACCCCTCTGTACAAAAGCAGGCCCCACCGAAGCTTGGAAATGTTAAGCCTTTGGGATAAATATTATTATTTAACTCTGGCTAAGAGGACCCCCTGCCAGTATGGCCACTAGCCAAGCTGTCTGAGGAAGGGATGCGGGTGACTGTGATCCAAAAGGGCAGGGGGAAAAAACTCTTCCAAGTGCTTTCATTGGGATGAATTTTCTGTAGTAGATTTTTTTTTTGGATGGAGAAAGGGAATTTCAGGTATTTCAAGCCAAGTTTGTGTTGCTTCTAAATCTGTGGTTTTGGATTTGGTTTGGTTTGATTTGGTAACACTTTTACCTAACATTTTAAAGACAACGTGATTAATTTTTCTTTAATACTTAAATGATTTTCAGTTTTATTATTGTGTTCATAATGATGTCTTTCCACCTCTGATCCTTTTTTCAGGAGAAAGGTGAGGTAAAAATGAAATAATAATAAATGGATAATATTGTACTTCAGTCATGACCCCCCCCCAAAAAAAATTTAAACTTGGAAATCTGCCTTAAAGGTCCCTTTTCTGGCTATTCCTTTCCTCAGTTTGTGTACACTGAGGTTTTTTTTTTTAATCCATTTCTTCCTTTGTTTATCTGGAGAAAGGAAGTTTTCCTAGCAACCAGGAGGGTCAGGAAAGCAGAGGGGAGATGTCCTTTACAAACAGGACACATTTTCCCCAGGGGAAAAAATATTAATTCTGCATCCTGGATTTCAAGATGGCTGCCCTTGTTTGTTTGTTTATCTCTCCTCACACAAACAAGGCAAATTGTCAGGAGCCAGTGGGTTGTTCGCTGGCATCACTGTGGCAAGTGCCAAAGAGGATTTGGGACATTCCTCTGGCATAGTTCTGTGGTAAAATGTGTGGCAAAAGACCCGCCTGTACAAACTGGTTTTAAAAAGAGCACGGTGTACTTCAGAACAGGAATCATGGCGGTCACTCTCTTCTCCCCTGAGGGGAAAGCCTAGCTTTCCTTCCTCAGCTTTTGTAATGCAAATGTCAGATGCACTTCAGAGCAATTTAGATGTTAATACATATGTCTGTCCTGCCTCTTCACTTCAACAACAAAGTATAACAAAATAAGGATCTCTTTGCCTCAGTCAGGCTAAATGTCTGTTTAATCCAGACCAGTGATGTAATTATTTCTCCCTCCAGCAAATAAAATAAAATAAAATAAAAAAAAAAAATCCTGGGCTTTTTTCTGAGGAAAATATCCAGTTCCTAAGGCTAAGCTATACACATAGATACAACTGCAGACACGACACACTGTATCCTAAAATTCAATCATACCCTTGAATGGCAGCCAAAACTATATCTGGTGTTACAATTAATGTTTTCTAGGCGATCATGATTAAGAAGTGTGTGTGAGAAAAAGGTACAAACAGGCCGTTAAAGAAAAGCCACAAATATATACAATCCCCCAAACCAGTGCCAAGTGATAAACGCCATTTTGGGTGAGGCAGGTCAAAGCAAAAGTCAAATTGTGATTAATGTATGTTTCACGGTCAAGAAATGTATCCAGAGGAAAACAAACACAATAAAATATAAAACAGGTTGTTGCACTTTAAATGCTAACTTGTATATTTCAAGGTGAATGTTTGTGGATACATCCAGTTCCTTAAACATATTAGAGTGTCTCTTCTTAAGTCTGGAAAGTCTGTTTCCAGAAGAACAGTTTTGGGCTACCCTCAAATACTCAGAATAATGCTTAGTTAGAGGGAACTCATGGATGGCATAAATACAATAAAGTGCTTCGGGAAGGCAGAAAGTTGGCCCTTATAAACATTGCAACCAAGAAGATGCTAGCAGTGCAATTTTAAAATAAAAAAAAATCATAACATATGATGTTATGTATCATATGTTCATACAGTAATAACATATGACAAATGTATTGACAAGAATATAAGCCTTGTGTAAAAATCTAGTATAATCTTGTAATAACACACTCAGAGGAATTTCTACTTCAAGAATCATTATGTAACAAACCAGCACCTGTCCTGTGTCATTTGAAAAAATAACTTTACAACTTGAAGCACTTCATAATTTTAAGGTGTTAATGCAGCACACAACTATTTATTTATTTATTTATTTATTTATTTATTTATTTATTTATTTATTTATTTATTCCACTTTTCTGTTTGAATTAAATTTTTAAAGTAGTTTACACAGTTATTATTTAGAACAGGGGTCCTCAAAGTTTTCAACCAGTGGGCCGGTCCACCACCACCCAGACACCACTGGGGGCCGGATCCCAGTCCAAAAGCAGCTGCGGAGGCTGGCTTGCTCACAAAACAGGGGGTAGGTGGGGGGGGTTGCAATTGGTCCCAGGGGCCGGATTCAGGACCTTGGGAGGCCGCATCCGGCCCCGGGGCCTTAGGTTGAGGACCCCTGATTTAGAATATAGACTAGATAAAACAAGTAACTAGTTCATCTTGGCAAATTTTAATGTACTTTGCAATATCTGAGGCTAGATTATGCTTCTTTTGGGCAAGGACATCATGCAATTTCATGTACTGTACATAAAGAAACCTCTTGGTAGTGGGGCGGCTAAAAAATCTGGCAAATAATAAAATAAATAAATAAATAAATAAATAAATAAATAAATAAATAAATAAAGCATTCTAATTAAAATAATTTCTCTGTAAAGCTTTCAGTTTTGTTCCATTTAATACTGGGTTTTTCTTAATCTGACATTTCAAGTAGATATGGACTGCTAGAATGTTTGAATGCAGGTCATAAACATTTGGTAAAGCCAATCACGGTCTATTTAGAATCTAGTTCTGATTTTTTTCTCTCTCTCTCTCCAGAAGATTTTTTTCAATGTCACATTTCCTGGAAAACCCACATTATAGAGACCAATGTCCTGTTCCCCACAGTGATCAAGTAAATGACTTTGCAAACCTTGAAACATGTGATTGTTCTGGTATTCTGAGGCCTGCTGCTCCGATCCTGAAGCTCAGCATTTTCTTTAACATTCATCTAGCCTTGAACATATTATTTATTCATTTCCTACATTTATGACCCATATTTCCTCCACCAAGTTCAATGCACCATGAGTGACTCTCCTTGCAACAAGCTTTTAAGCTAGGCATATTGATGATAATGGTGGTAGTACCGGTGATGTCAACTCGATAACAACAGCAGCAGCAGCAGCAACAACAATAACAACAATTTATAGAAACTGAACAAATGCTTCAAAAGAAGAAAAGGAAAGTGATACTTGGATAGCCACCTTCTGTTCCAAGTCTGAGAGAACTGGAAGAAAAATTGATTACCTTTATCTGCTGCATAAAAAGAAGACTGGTATATTGATATGTGACATACAGATAACTAAAACTTGGGGGCTTGATTTGTTTTATTTTCCTTTAATTTGATCTACATCCCCTCGCTAGTAGCATCCCGTTCCCCACAGTGATCAAGTAAATGACTTTACATATTCTGGCTTGGGGATTTCAGAAGCTGCAGTCCAAACCAATAGAGTTTCCAAGTTCTGTAGAAAAGAACGAATTCCTAAAGTACCAATTGTGACTGATTGTCACTGAAGGAGCTTTGCTCGCTTCCCATTATTTGCATGCTTGCTACTTGTTTTTGTGATTGATCTTCAAGCCAGCAGCATGGTCTTCTTGACGAAGTCTGCTTTTTTGAAGCATTAAAGACTGCCTCAGTCACACCTCTTTGAGGAGTTCTCTTGAATGCATATTTTGGTTGGAAAGGCTGTTTGGCATTTTAAAAGTTAAGCAATGCCTGCTTCCTCATTCTTAATCCTTGTGCCAGGGGAGGATGATGGGTGTGGGGGGAAGCAGTCTTCCTGCACCTTTGACATACGTGTTGAAGAATGAATTCATGGAAACTTCATTTGGTGAAATTCCTCCTTCCAGACCACAATTAGCCCTATAAGAGCTCTGCCTTCTTCTTTATATGGCCTGTTCTTAATTCTTCTGATTCAATCTCTTGTCATTTGTAACATTTAAAAAGCCATCAAGAGACATGTACAACCTGCCTTTCCACAATCTATATAGACTTAGAGTTGAAATTCACATTTATGGTCCTCTAATGAGTTCAGGGTGGCATACATGTACAGTGGTGCCCCAACTTAAGAGCAGCTCGACTTAAGAGCAATTCGACTTAAGAGCTGAAAACTGTTGGCGTTTCAGCTCCTGCCTTGCAAATTTTAGATATGGTCTGTTCGACTTACAATTTTTCCCCATTGTTTTTGATTTTTTAAATTTATTTTTTCAATTTTTTGGATAGGTACCCCGACTTAAGAGCAGTTCGACTTAAGAACATGCATTCGGAACGGATTAAATTCGTAAGTCAAGGCACCACTGTATTTCTGTAAAGATTCTCAGTCATCCAGGTGAGTTTATCTGGAAGTTGAGTCATGGCTAGTGGACTTGTATCTCTCAAAAAGAAGTCCAGTAGCCATGACTCAGCTTCCAGGTACCACTGTATTGCGTGATCTTAGTTTGCCCCTATAACAACAGTGGGACATAGCTGAGTCAGGAGTTAACTTTTGAAGCTCGTCCTGCTGTAGATGTTCATGGTGATAATCATCTCAGAAGTGCAGTGATGGAAGTCCAGCCAATGTCAAGGAGGTACAGTGGGGGTTTTGTACTCCCCAACCTCTGGCTTGCCATTTCTTTCTTCTGCAGGTGCTCTGGCACTGCGCAGCTTGCCCGTGGCTATATAGACTGGCTCTTCTCCCTAGAGACCCAGTGGGGTATTGAACACCCACCCTATGCCTCTGCAGCAAGATTCCTAACCCTCTGAGATGTACCCAGGCAGCTACAGAGGTTTACAATACTTTCCAAAAGAATTATAATTGCTAGCACCATGGCTAACCCAATGAACTATCACTTAATGATCGTAGCTCAACCCCTTTGACCCTTCTCCGGTATGGATTGCAGAAAGCATGGCTTCTAAAATCACAATGTATATCTCAATAGGAACCACACATTCTGTTAAAACTCTCTCTTTAAGACAGGGAAAAAGTGATTAATTGGTGCAATTAGCTGATTAATGGCTTGATCACATTTTAAAAATAGAGTCTCTCAATTAATTGGAGTTGGCCATCTGGCCTTTTCCGCAATAAACTCATGAGGCCCAAATAGTTACTCTGATACTTGATTTTCTCTTCCCATCTCTTCCCACTACCCCGTTTCAATCCTTTTTTGACCACTGAAAGGCCAGGGCATATATTCCAGGATTAAGCACTGATCTGGCCCTAAAAAGTATAGCATTTAACTCTCCAGAGGTCTGCATCAGAGAGATCTCTCTATGAATGAACAGCACTTGTGTCTATAGCCAGAATCCTGTTTATCCTGTACAGTTCGAATGATGTCATAATCTCCTGCAGGAATTGTGTGTGAGTGTGTGTGTGTGTGTTTTGAGAGAATGAGAGAGACAGAGACAGACAGAGAGAGAGAGAGATTGAGAGAGAGAGAGAAAAAAAACATTTCCAATTCCTTCCTTTATGTTCTGGGAAACCCCAGGGATACCTCTTGTCTTGGATAAGACCGGGAGCTGAGGAACAGAGAGGTGTGTATGTGTGTGCTCAGGGACTCTTCAGTGTCAGAAGATCATTCCCACGGATCCCAGTGCTGGAACTGGGACTGAGGGGGGATTAATTTTCTGACTTTAAAAAGTCCCCCCCCCATTCCTGTGTAGTGGCGCCCAAAATCTTCTCCAAGATAAAAAGGATTCCCATACCTAGGGGGGTGGGGCAGGAGGGATAGGAATCATTTAATTACCTCCAAAGAGCAGGGGATGTGACACTCAGATGTTTTAAGATTTTCCTATTTAATCAAGACTTGTCTATAACATATTTTCCTGGCTTCCAATGGAAGGAAAATTGGTTTTTGTGCAGAGGCATTTTGTAAAAAAAAAAAGGGGGGGGGGGGCTGCATGTTTTGCTTTTAGGATGTGGTTGAGGAATCGTGTAGAGATCAGAGAATCCTTCTTAAGGATGGGTAAGAATAAAGAATTTAATGAATATTGGTTATATCCCTACTGGTATATTTTTGCATGGGCAAAAATTTAATCACTTAGGTTATTAGGCTCCTTCTTTTGCCAACTAGGAACACTTTCACAAAGTACAGTATATGTTGTTTCATGTAGATTTCCAGGGAGGTGGTCACATTTGTCTGTTTCAATAAAACTAACAAGGAGTTAGTCTATTTCAGCAAAACTAACAAGCAGGGGTATTTTTTAAAAAGAAAAAACAGAAAGCTTTATTGGCATTTTTGTGAACTTGAGCCCAATTCATTAGAGGGAAAAGGAATGGCAGATAAAACTTGTTATGGTTTTAAGTGCCATAAGAGGGTTGCTTTCTCTTTAGGGTCTAAATCCAACCTTAGTCCCAACATCAGTGTGTGTGTGTGTGTGTGTGTGTGTGTGTGTGTGTGTGTGTGTGTGTGTGTGTGTGTGTGTGTGTGTGTGTGGTGTCACAGCCATAACCGACTCTACGTGACTCCATGGCCATGGAGTTTTCTTGGCAGGAGTACTGGAGTGGCTTGCCAGTTCCTACTCCAGGCGCCTACAGCACCTGGTATTCCCTGGTGGTCGCCCATCCAAGTACTAACCAGGGCCGACCCTGCTTAGCTTCTGAAATCAAGTGAGATCGGATGTGCTTAGGGCATCTAGGCAGCCCCAACATCAGTAGACCTCCTGAAATGAATAGGGCCTGGTAATCGACAGAAGCAAATCTCCAACTCATTTCAGCCCATCTGCTCTAATTGGGACTGAAACTGGATTTCATGCCAAGATCTCAGTAGTGTCTCTCTCTCACCTTCCCCCAGCATCCTATCTGGTGTCTGCTCTGGTTTCTATGCGAGGCAAACTTATTTTCCCTTCCTCAGGCTTTCAGTTAGCGGTGTGCGTCTTTGGGGTTTAAATTTTTTGCGAATAGCAGTTTCTGTTCACCTCTACAACTGTTGCCTATGGTTTTGTTGTGTAAGCCGCCCTGAAAACATTTCTATTACGATGGCAGAGAAATTAAGCCAAAGGCATAACAGGAACACACAACCAGAAAGCGGCTGAGCCTTTCAAATGATGCAGAGGTTCCAATGGCAGTTAATCTTTGTCACTGTATATCCTGCCAAGGCAGTGTGTTTTCATTAAAACTCTCATAAACGAAGATGTAAGACACCAGAGAGACAACAAAAGGGGCTGAAAACAAAAGCCTTTATTAAACTAGTTCACGGATCAGCTCCTAGGCTGTAAGGTTCTAACTCTTAGATATTACACCCAAGTCATGACTGGGGGCCATAGGTCTACAGCTGGATCATTGCTGACAGATGTTTCAATACCAGTGTCAGAAGGTGAACACACCTTTTCTGTTCTTTTGTTTTTCCTACCAGTCCTTCTGGACTGCTGTGCTTTTACTGAGGAACATAACAACAAAGTATTCTGTTTTAATATGCCATCTTTTCTAACAGAAAACTGGGGTATCCCATCCTAAAAAAATTGTAGCCAAAAGGGGGTACTTAGAGCCAAGATGGATTCTTCAAAGTGCTCAAGGCGGTCCTGAAGTTTACAGAAGTACATTTTTGGGGGTGGGGGTGGAGGGGGATTAAGCTCTCCCATGCTTCCCCCACTCTTCTCTGCTCATCGATCATTGTGTAGCTTATGGACAAGAAAGTGATTTGAAGGATGCCTGTATTGTTTTTGGTAGGGTGCCAGAATGAGGGATCATACGGTGCCTAAGAGGTGACCTGACTGACGTTTATAAAATCATACACTAGTGCATCTCAGATTCTTAAAACCATTGACCGCATCTGTGCTTCTTCTGAATGAGGCCAATCTACTTCTTCTTGTCCTACTCTTACTGAAAGTTGGACATCATTATGCCTAGGCTGACTCTGGATATAATTACATTGTTGACTTCCAAATAAGACCCCAAGCCCCCCCCCCACCAATACTCCTTCCTGCATTTATTTTCCTGTTCACCTTACCTGGAATGATCCACTGTATATGTACCTTTTGTTGCTTGTGACATGGATGAACTATCTTAGCGTTCTATACCTATCTATCTATCTATCTATCTATCTATCTATCTATCTATCTATCTATCTATCTATCTATCTATCTATCTATCTATCTATCTATCTATCTATCTATTTCTATACCATGCCAATTTTCCCATAGGGAACTCTGGGCAGTTTATATAGAAGTCAGCACATATGCAGTTAAAATCAACACAAAAAACAAGAATCAAAACCAATAATACAGTAATACAGTAAAGAAAAACAAGAAACCCAGCAAGAGGCACAAAACAAATAATAACAAAAACAACATTAAATCACAGGGGAGAACAGGACAAACATTAGCGATCACTGAATGCCAAGTTTTTTTTACTGCTTTTTAAAAGGCTATTAGGGATTGAGCTTGGCGAATCTCGCTGGACAATTTATTCCATAGAGCTGGTCTGGCCACCGAGAAGGCCCGATTGTGAGTGGCAACCTTCTGGGCCTCTCTAGGGGTGGCCACCCCAGAGTGAGAGTGCCAACGAAGCTCTGGTGGGCTGGGCCAGCACTGATTCTTTGGGAGATGCGCTCTGCCAGATATTCAGGGTTATGTAAACCAACACCAACACCTTGAACCTTATTCAGGAGGCAACGGGCAGCCAGTGCAGGCGGGCCAGAAGTGGAGTGATGCGGTCAAATCTGCCCACACCAACCACCAATCTGGCCACCGCCTTCTGCACCCATCGTAATCACCAAACAAGGGTCACGGGAAGCCCCATGTAAAGAGTGTTACAATAATCTATCCTCGACATGGCCAGCGCCTACACAACAATCATCAGGGAGTCCCAGTCAAGGTATGGGTGAATCTGGGCAATAAGTCTAAGGTGGTCAAAGGCTGACCTGGACATGGCTGCCACCTGGGACTCCAGGGACAGCTCCGGATCCAGGACACTCTTTCAGCCAGCTGGAGGACAGTCCCACCCAGACTAGGAAGAGGGCCACTGTACTCATCCAGCCCCTCCCCCCGAAGAACAGAACCTCAGTCTTCTCTAGGTTGAGTTTGAGCCTGTTAGTTCTGGTGCATGCCAGAACTTCAGCCAGGCAGTGATCAAACGTCTGGACAGCCTCCAATGCAGAGGTGGGAAAGGAGAGGTAGAGCTGCGTGTCATCAGCGTACTGATGACAGCAAGCTCCATAACTCTGGATGACCTCAGCCAGCAGCCTCATATAGATGTTAAAGAGCATGGGGGAGATTGCCGATCCCAGAGGCACCCTACAAGTGACTGCCCACGGGGAATGACAATTCTCCCTCCAGGTTCACTCGCTGCGCTCAGTCCTTGAGAAAGGAGAGGAACTAGCCCAAGGCCAGGCCCCCAATCCCCACCTCAGAAAGACTGTTCATGAGGATACCGTGGTTGACGGTATCAAAGGCTGCTGACAAATCAGAAAGGACCAACAAGGTAGAGCAACCCCCGCCGGCTCCCATGCAATGCGACCAGGGCAGTCTCTGTCCTGTGACGTGTCTTCCTCCAGGAACAACTTGAGCCAAATGGCGGCAACTCCCTCCACCACCTTGCCCAGAAAAGGAACATGGGCTATCGGATGATAATTAGACATATTGTCCACAGCCAGGCCTGGTCTTTTAAGAACGGGCTTAACCACCATATTTTATGAGTTCTATTTGTTGTTCTTTATTCTACATTCGTGGCATGATAAATACTATACATTGGTTCCTTATTTCACTGGCTTCACTCAATACTATCTGAAGACAGTCTATGCTACTGAGTTGGTCACTTCTGCATACACCATGATGTTGTTATTTGAATACGCAAGTGCTTCTCTAAAGCAGTTCTCTACCTACAAATTAAAATTGCAATGGCATGAATGCATACCTATTTCTTCCCATTTGCTATGTGTGGCTTCCAACCTAAGGTGGCCCTATGAAAGGGTACCTCATTAGGCAAAACTCAAAAAGTTTTATCCAACTTTTAAAATTATTTTCAAATGGATCCAGACGTGGCAAGTGGCTAGGACATAGTACGAAGCTTCAAGCCATGAGATTGTAAAACTCCTCCTTTGCAGCTCTAGCTGTGGTTTGAATTCCGCCACAAAAGAAATGTCACCTTTGGCCACTAAAAGGTTCTGGTTGGCTGCATGAGAATTGACGGGACTTGGGAAGGGAGAGGACTTGGCATGTTCCATGGTTTAAAAAGCGCTTGTTCCTTCTCTCCTTCACACTTACTGCATTTCTAAGTATAGAGCAGCTGGGCAGCAGCAGAAGGAAATTCCACTTGAATCTCTCCGTGGTGCTGCTACTGGTTGCATTTAGAACCTAACAGTGATATGCTCAGTATTTGTCTTTTCCTTGCAAACAAACAAACAAACAAAGGCTTGGTGACAGGTACATGAGATGTGTGTGCGTGTGCAGCTCTTTTTGACTGAACTGGATCACCAGCCAAGGATCCGTCCGACCCTTCCCACCAAGTCCAGAGTTTTTAAAAACTCCTTTTCGTTTCATCCCCGCTGGCTCTCCCCCCCCGCGCGCATGTTACATGCAGAATGGGGGAGGGGAGTTTAAAGAAAAAAAGAAGGGAAAGAAGGCGCCTTGCATCCAAAGCCCGACGTTGGGACGCCCGGGCGCCGAACGAGGGCGAAGGCGCGCGCGTTCCGAGAGAAGAAGTCTAGCGGGCGCGGGCGCGCGCGCGGCTTGCCTTGGAAAAGAATCGCCCCTCCGGGCTGGTGGTGATCCAATTCAGTCAAAAAAAAAAAAAAAGGGGGGGAGAGAGAGAGAGAGAGAATAAAACTTTAATGGCAGCGATCTTGACAATGGGCGAGGTCTTCTCCAAAAGGGAAAGACACAGAGGAAAAAGAGGAAGAGAGGAAGGCAAGGAGGTGCAGCCACGGCCACCGCCCGACGGCTTCTGGGCTGCAGGCACTGCCTTGGCGACTCCCGTTTCATGTTCTTCGCCTCCTCCTCTTCCTTGCCTCCTCCTCCTCCTTCCCTCTCCCTCCTCCTCCTCGCCTCGGAGGCGGCTGAGGCCGGGCGACTCCAATCCGGAGCCGGTCTAGATTCCTCCTCTTCTTCTTCCTCCTCCTCCTCCTCCTCCTCCTGCTCCTTGGTCCTGGCCGCCGCCGCCGCCGCCGCTCCGTGTTTTGCCTGCGACCCGAGCTGTATTTCCAAGGCTGTCCATGGCTCGGTGCTGTTGGCTCTCTCTCCGTCTGATCAGCCCAGGCTGTGCGGGGCTCCCTACGGGATCAGAGCGCTCCCCCGCCGAGACTCCACTCCTCACATCCTCCTGCTGGGACTCCGCTACATTTCCAGCCAAGCCTGGCTTTATTATGTGTGTCTGCACTGCAGCCCCAGCAGCAAGATCAGGAGGAGGAAAACGAGCCAGGACAAAGAAAAGAGAGGGAGGCTGGCGAGAGCTAAAGAAAATAAAAACCCAAGGCAGCAGCGGCAACGGCGGCGGCGGCGGCGGCGGCGGCGCAAGCAGGAGCAGCAGCAGCAGCAGCAGCAGCCACGGCGGCGGCGGACGGAGCAGCAGCAGCAGCAGCAGCGAGGATGAAGGCAGGGGGATCGGGGCCACTTGGCCGCTGTTGTTAACCCATGGAGGAGGCAGCTAGCGAGCCCGGCATCCATGCACAGCGGCGTTCGCCTTGTTTTCAGAAGTGCACCCGGGCGGGAGGTAGAGGGGGTGGCGGCGGCGGCGGCCGAGGAGGGGAAGGCGGCGGCCGCAGCAGCAGCAGCAGCAGCAGCAGCATCCAAGGAGGCGAAGAGGGACCCCGGCGGGGTCCGGCCGCCACGCTCAGCCGCTGAGCAGCAGCCCCCCCCCACAAAGGAAGAGAGCGAGGGAGAGCAGGAGAGCGGGCGGGAGAGGGAGAGGGAGAGGGAGAGAGAGAGAGAGAGAGAGAGAGAGAGAGAGAGAGAGAGAGAGAGAGAGAGAGAGACGGGGATAGAGGAAACCCGCGGGTCCCCCAGATCGGAAAAGGGGCGCGCGCGCCCTCCCCCAAAACCGCCCTCGCTTGGCCCCTAGGTTGGGCCGCCGAGAGACCCCGGTTGCGAGGCTGCTTGGCGGCGAAAGGGTTGCAGCAGAAGCAAAACAAATAGCCGCCCCACAAAACAACAACCCAACCCACCCCCGCCACAGAAGGGCGAGAGGTAGAGGAGGAAGGGGTGCGCCGAGTTCAAAGAAGAGACATTGTGGGATTTTTTTTTTTAAATCGACCCAGGTTGCTTAATTAAGGGGGAGATAAACAAAACAAAACAAACAAAAACAACCCCCAGCCCGCCCAAGTCTCTCTTCCCCGCCATCCTTAAACACGGTTGTAAATTAGGTCGCAAATTTGGTTGGATAATTAAAACAATAATGAACAGCGCTTAAAGAAAAGAGAGAGGGGGGGAAGGGGAGAGACCCGGACCCCCCCTCCAACTTTAAATGAGAGACGGGGAGAGCAAAATTAAGCCACCGCAAGAACCTCTGGTTTAAATTGTGTTTATTGATGTACGCCACCGGGGGGGGGGAGGGGGCTGTGTTTTCACGATTAGTCCACCGCAACTGATCCAGGTGTGATCGTGTGTGTGTGTGTGTGTGTGTGTGTGTGTGCGCGCGCGCGCGCGCGGCGGGAGGGGGGAAGTGGGAGAGGCCAGGTCGAGATCTCTGGGTGCCCAAGTGGGTGGAGGGGGGGTTAGATAGAGAGGGAGAGAGAGGGGGGGGGAAGTTGCCGCATTGCAACAGGCAAAGAAGTGAGAAATCAAATAATCGATCCGGGTGCTGCTCCTGCTGTTGCCGCCGCCGCCGCCGCCGCCGCGCTTTGAGAGCCGCCAGCAGACAAAAGTTTCCAAGTGGGAGCAGAAGGCAGAGAAGAGGAGGAGGAGGAGGAGGAGGAGGTGTGTGTGGGGGGGGGGACCAACGAGAGAGGGATCGGAAGAAGAGGAGGAGGAGGAAGAGGGGGGCGAGAAAAAAGGGAGGAAGAGGAGGAGAGAAGCGCGAGGAAGGAAAGAAGGAAGGAAGGAGAGAAAAAAAAGAAAAAAAGAAAAACCGGAGCTGGAAATGTCCAGAAGGAAGCAAGCCAAGCCGCGCTCGGTGAAAGGTAAGCTACTGGCCTGGGCGACAAGTACCGATCGCTGCGGCTTTGCGCGCCCGCCCGCCCCTGCTCCAGTCTGTCTCTCTCTCTCTCTCTCTCTCTCTCTCTCTCTCTCTCTCTCTCTCTCTCTCTCTCTCTCTCTGTGTGTGTGTGTGTGTGTGTGTGTGTGTGTGTGTGTGTGTGTGTGTGTGTGTACGTGTGTGTGTGTCGGACGGCGAGCCGCCGGCCGCTCGCCCTCCCGCCTTGCCTCGGGAAGCTCTCGTGGCCGCGGCAGCGGAAGGAACGCCAGCCCGCCCGCCCGCCTCTCTCTTTCTCTTTCTTTCTTTCTTTTTTTCTTTTCTTCTTCTTCTTCTCTCTCTCTCTCTCTCTCTCTGCCGCGCGTAAACCAATCAGGGTTCGGGGCCAAGCTTGGCGGGGATTGCGATTTTGCAAAGCGGTCCTCCCCGCTCCCTTCCTCCTCCCCCCCCTTTCCTCCTCCTCCCCTTTCCATCCCGTGGAGGAGCTCCGCATTCTCCATCTCCATCTTCTTCCATGGTGGCTCCCCCCTTTCTGGGGCCGCCGGGCTTCCTCTCCTGCCTGCTCCGCTGGGCGCTGGGATAGGACGTGGCAGAGCTGGCCTGGCTCTCCAAGCCTTGCCGCCGGCGGGAAGGCCTGCCCGGAGCTCACCAGTTCGGTCCAGGGTGGCAGCGCATCCGAGGGATGCAGACGGGCCTAGGTTTAGTCCCCAGCCTCTTGGGGGAGGCTCTGAAAGAGCCCGCTCCCTAGACAAATTCAAAAGTAGGCTAGGTGATACCTTGATTGGTCACTACTAAAACAAAAAACAAAAAATGTAAGCTAAGCGTTCCATGATTACCCAGCTTGCTGGGGGGGGGGGGCAATGTGTAGCCTGCACACTGTAATTAAAATTGTAAACCGCCCAGAGACTCCTTGTAGTGGTATGGGGCGGTATATAAGCAGAACACTTTGATAGCAACTTGCTATCTTTATCAAAGCGTTGTACCAAAAATGCAATCTTGATAGAGGAAGTAGTCTATCAGGCACCGATAATCGTTTTGGTGAGATGGAATACACCAGATGATGGTATCAGGAGGCAGGGCTGGTGTTAAGACTGCTTAAGACCCGGATAGGGTTTAACACCCAGCATAGCAGGGGCTGGTCCCTAGAGGTAAAATGATGACGGTTGCTCTCTCTCTCTCTCTCTCTCTCTCTCTCTCTCTCTCTCTCTCTCTCTCTCTCTCTCTGTGTGTGTGTGTGTGTGTGTGTGTGTGTGTGTGTGTGTGTGTGTGTCTGTCTCTCTGTGTGTGTGTGTGTGTGGAGAGTGGCTTAGCCCACATTTTTGGGGAAGGTGGAAGCTGCCACACAGCCCAGGCCCCAGCCCCAGAGAGCAGGGTCCCATCTACTTTCTTCCTTCTGTCTGGAAGTTCCTTTTACTCATGAGAGGCTGCCCAAGGATCTGCTGCTGGATGGAGGGTGCCAAACCTCTGAAATGAGACATTAGAAGCCGTACCCAGAACAGACCCATGGTTTTATGGAGGCTTGGGGGGCCAAGCTTTTGTCCTGCGAAGAGTGATGGGTCAAGGATGTGGAGTGAAGGAAAAGTTTTGTGATGGGGATCGCATCCTTGGTTGCACGTGATGCTTTGTGAAGGGAGAAGGGCCGCCTGGTGCAGGCAACAGCTGCTAAACAGGGTGAGATGCAGTGTCTTTTCTCCCTGTTATTGAAATAATCTTTCCGGGCCTTTTTCTGCAAAGTGCCCAGTGGCGTGAAAAGACCTCTGTCGCCTATAAGTGGACGGGATTTACAGGGGTCAATGTGATGCACAGGCAGGCTACACTCCAGGGATGTCGCTTGTGCCCAAAGAGTTCCACAGACTACTAGGCTTGCCGGCAGGTCCAAACTTCAGCCCTCCAGATGTTTTGGACCACATCTCCCACAGTCCTTTGCCATTGGCAATTTGAGCTTAGAATTCCGGGAGTTGTGGTCCAAAACATCAGGAGGGCCGAAGTTTGGAGATGCCTGGGTGGTAGCAAACCGTCTTTAGGGTGGAGGCCCACAAAGAACTCACAACTTCTAACACTCCTCAGCTTTCTCCCCTGCAAAGCCATTTGTGGCTGCAGATGGGAAGCTTAATCCTAGATATAACGAACCTTGCATCTCAGTGTTGAATAGGAGAAATAATATTTGTCTGGGCTGGCATGAGTTGCATCTATTCTAGGAAATTTTTAGGCACATACCCCCAGGGAACAGATGCCCAACGCTTCTACTAAGTTCACACTAGCACCACATTGTTAGTGCGGGGCACCTTTTCATACTTGACTAACTCCTGAGTCAGTTTAGAGTTAGCGCATTGAGTTGAGCTTCAGTGCATGGTGTTTTAAGCAGTTCAACGTCTTCTGCAACATTTTCAACGTTTGAGTCTGTGAATAGGAACTGGAGTCTTATCTCTGCCTCGGTTTCTCCCTCACACAACATGCTGTGCTCATGACCTGGGGTTGACTCAGCCTTCCATCCTTCTGAGGTCGGTAAAATGAGTACCCAAATTGCTGGGGGCGGCGGCGGTGGCAATGTGTCGCCTGCATAATTAAACTGTAAACTGTAAACTGCTTGAAGCATTATGGGGTGGTATATAAGTAGAACATGCTTCCTAAAAAATCTTCCCTCATGTGGATTTTGGGGAGGGCCTGATAAAGCTTTCAGGATGAACAAAAGTCAGCATCCTTGTTTGTTCATTGCCCATCCCAAATGTCACCGTCTTGAAGTTTTTGCAGCTAGTGGAACATTAAAACTGTCCACTTTCCAAAACTGGCACCTTCCAATTGTCCCCCCCTTGGTGGACTCTGCTCTCCCCACTAACACCCCCAGCAAAAGCTGAGCCCTTTTACAACAAAAAGCACCTTTGTCATCAGCCACGGACCAAGGAAAAGCAGACCTACCTCATTACACCCTGGGGCAGCCTTGTGACATTCTGTTGGCCGCTCATGCGAAACGATTTTTATGTGGCCAAAAGAATGAAACAACTGCTCTTTCCTTTCTCTCCTTTCTGCTGCCACGGGATTTTATTCTTGGCCTTGGACAAGTTAAGGATGGGTTGGTGATGGGACATGATTTGATTTTCCTACCTGGTCTTATTCTCGGGAACCTCCCTCGCCTCCTCTCTCTCCTTTCCTGGCACAGAACCCACAATGTGCTGCTTTGAAACTTTCAGTAAGAAATGGACGCAGAGCAGACTTGTCGGGCTCAAAAGAGATCTCCGTTACAGGAGGAGGTGTCCTCCCAAACAAGCTTGTGTGCGTGGAAAGTCCACCTACTTGCTCCGTGTGGCAAGAGAGGTACTTGTGCTGCAGTTTCCCCTCCCATCATCCATTTTAAGGGCTCGTGTGCTCTGAACAGAGTGGGAGCAGAATTTTTCTCTTGCCATTTGGCCACTTGCTGCCGTAATAATAATAAGGCCAGGAGATATCCCATCCTTTTCCTTTATAACGCTGCAAATCTGTGCTGTCGGTCACAGCTCCTGTCTTAACAGGGTTATCTGGGCATCTTTTCATTCCCTCTTCTTTGCTCTCTCATTTTGAGAAAGGAGGTAACCTTGCACTCAGGAGCACAGGATCTACAGCTGTTCTCTCGTAATGGCTGCTGGCCTGTGCTACCTTTTGCTGCCCTTGTTGCTAAATGCAAGCTGAGGCTGCTTGCTGGTTTTTATTTTATTTTAAAAAGCTGGATGGAGATAGGGAAGCAGATGAAAATCGATGTGTATAGTATATCTATAGCCGGATGCATATATGCACAAGCAGTTTGGGAGTTTGTATTAATGGCATAACTGTTCTTTTACTTCTTCTTCCAATATTTTTTAAAGGATGCATGCTTGAATAGTTCATCTTTATATAGATATTCTGATTTTCGGTACGGGAAGGTTGATGGCAGTCTTGGCAAAATAAAAGGAAGGGCGTCATATTGCATTGTCATATTGTTACATGACTTGTGACCTATTGCTATACAGTTTTTTGTTAAAACAAGTTCAGAGGTGGTAGAACATTTCTGAAGCGATCTGCATGTTGGATGTCCAGTAACCTATTTCCTGCATATGTTCAGAAAACTACCCACACAACCCAGTGTGAATAGGTTACATTGGGATGAACAGCAGGGTTGTGGCACAACATGATGTATTGTTTGTCGCTGTGTGGATTTATTTGGGGGGTAATTCCCCTATATCCAGAAGGGCTTGTCCCACAATAAGTGTGTAGAATCTGAGCCTCAGAGGCATCAAGAAATACATATGATAAATAACCAAAGTTGGGTTGGTAATGCAGTCTTGATGATGCATTATTGTTGTTGTTCAGTCGTTCAGTCGTGTCTGACTCTTCGTGACCCCATGGACCAGAGCTCGCCAGGCCTTCCTATCCTCCACTGCCTCCCGGAGTTTTGTCAAATTCATTTTGGTTGCATCAATGACACCGTCCAACCATCTCATTCTCTGTCGTCCTCTTTTCCTTTTGCCTTCGATTTTCCCCAGCATCAGGGACTTTTGCAGGGAGTCCTCTCTTCTCATGAGGTGGCCAAAGTACTGGAGCCTTAGCTTCAAAATCTGATGCATTATTAGAAAGGGAAAAAAGATACCATGGAGTCAGTGTGTTAGTTGCTTCAGTACAAGAGTTGACACAAAGGTACATGAATTCCTGAGCTGATATCCTTTGCTTGATGTTTGGTTTACAGAGGGATGTCTAAGGGTGTGGCCAAGTTGTGGATTTCCAATAGTGCGCTTGAGCAATATGGATTTTTTTTTTTACAAATTCATGTATTGACTTGCGTTATTTCTGATGCCTTCACGGTTAGGCCACCAGGATCGGTGTCATCTGATCAGGAAGACTGAATTGGATGAGACAATCTCTAGCTGAACATCTAACACAGCCAGGTGCCTCTGGTGACCTGAAGTGCGAAAAATGTGATGCCTTGTATGGGTTGATAACATGTGGCCGTTTTAGAGGGACGGTGAAGTTAAGCTTTCTCCACTGTCAGTCTTTTTCCCAGCAATGCAGTTCTAAGTTCTAAGACCATTAAAGTCCAATAAATGGTTCAGAACCTTAGAAGAAGAAATCAGTTTATCTTGATGACTGACAAATCCTGAAACCTCTTCACGTCCACATTGCAATGTGATTTAGTCCATGTATTGTCAGAAAAATTGCCCTTTTGTTAGTTTGGTGGGACTGATTTCTGGGCAGGTGGTGGCTCAGTGGGCTAGAGTACTGAAACTGTTGGCTGCAAAGTCGACAGCTCCGCGGTTCGAATCCCAGGTGCCACGTAGTGGAGCGAGCTTCCTCTGTTAACCCTAGCTCCTGCCAACCTAGCAGTTCGAAAGCATATAAATTCAAGTAGATAAATAGGTACCACCATAAAAAGCGGGAAGGTAAACAGTGTTCAGTGCACAGAAATGTGTTCAGCCATGCTGGCCACATGGCCACGGACTTGCACAGCACTGGCTCTTTGGTTTGGAAATGGAGATGAGCACCACCCCTAAAGTCAGTCACAACTACCATGCATGTGTGTGGGGAACCGTTACCTTTACCTTTATACGTATAGGAGTGTAGCTTAGACTTCATTCTTGCATGTATTTCCCCAGGAGTAAATAGAATCAAAATCTGTGAAAGTTGCTTTTTTGGTCATGCATATGAGATCCCACAGTTGATATAAAGCTGGTGTGTGCTGGGCTGTAACCTTTAGTGGAATTAATAAGGAGCAAGTCCATCTGCACAAAGTGAAACTTACTGTTGAGTAAACACAGATTGTTGGCTATTTAGTTAAAAGAGAAATAACAAAATAACAAAAATAGTTATACTGTACTGTACAAGATCATTTGAATTTGTAACATGTTTTAAATCATTGTGAATGTAAATTTAAAAGCGGAACAGGTGATACCTTTAGGCTACTAGAAAAATGATAAAAACGTTGCTAATATTTTGGGGGCAAAACCCCCTTCCTCAGAGCAGTACCAATAGGTTATAACATGGCAAAAGATGGATTTGCCAGGAATTATTTCTTAGATTAAAAAGCCAGGCAGTTTCTTAGTTGAGGCTCGGAGCTTGGATGTTCTTAGGCTGCATGCAGAATGAAGGGAGAGAGGTGTTTTGCTTCAATTGTAAATTTAAGAGAACAAGTAACCTCTTTGTAATTTGCCGTGTCAATGTGCGATGTACTGAGACCATAATAATACATGTAAACATGTCCTTTCTACCTCTTTCTGCTTTTCACTGGTCATTGTTGAAATTAAAAAATAAATTTCCAAATTAAAGATAGATTGTCTTCTTTCTCCCTCTTGCGCAAGAGAAGAAAGCAGTCTGAAAAAGAAATACATTACCCATGTATTGAGGGAGGCATCTCAACCATATGTGTTCAATATTATTCACAGCCTAGGGAACTAATAAATGAACCACCCTTGATACATTTTCCAGTAAGGCCCAATAGTACTATCCCACCAGGTGTTGGTTGTGTTGGATCAAGCAGCAAAGGAAGGCTGTATTAGTTATCTTTGTCTGGGAGAAACAAAAGCACATATTTTGCTTTTAAATGCTGAGCAAACATGGGTATTGTTCAACCAGTTTGAACCATTCAAACAATCATTACGTTCACCATTCAAGAAGGTGCACCAGTTTAAACAAAAAAAAAAACAGAAGAAAACAACGCACCAAAAAGATTTATGGCAGGGAGAATGTTTCTCATATTTCCTCCCACAGAGTGTGGGATGTCTGCTATAAAACATGTGTTTAAAGTATCATAAAAGCGAGACCTTCTCCTGAATCAGAAGTTTGAAAGTGTCTCTTATGGACTGATAGTAGACTTTAACCTCTCAGCTGCGTGTCAGTTTAAGAGTATGGTATTATGGACCTCCACCATTCAGGACAAACTCTTGGAAAAGAATTACTCAGTAGTCATTGGTACAAGGAACACAGAGACCTTGTCTGTGAGTGTGCGTCTGTCTCCACCTGCGCATGCGCACACAGGCTTGACATAGAGACAAGAGTTCAGTTCTGGCAAGGTTATTCTCTTTTTTCCTCTAGAATGCGGTTGCCTCATTTGAAGGATGGGTCCTTGAAGTTTCAGAATTGCCTCCCAAGTCTGCAATAACACAAGGCCCTTCACATCCCTTTTGAAGTATTATGGGATGGCAAAGATGCATGCTAGTTGCTGTAATTAATTTTGTGCGGTGATGTTTGGGCGCCGGTGATTAGCTGAGGACCTACCCCTCTCTCTTTTTCCTAATCTTGACTCAAACTGTTCCCTGCACTGTTTCCATCCTGTGATGAGTAAAAAGCTACTTCTTCTGCATTGTTTAAATTATCGTGTTGTAGTTGGAGCAAAGAGCAGAGTTCTCAGGGCGGGGTGCTGTTTGAATGAATGCCATGCTAGGTCTATTTCAAATTTAGACCTTTCTCTGAAACGGAGGATGATTATGATTGTTAATTGATCAGAAGGCATGCCAGAGGCCCCAGGTTCTAGTGTCAATTCTAGTGTCAATTTGCAACTTCAAATATGGTGCACGGGTCCAGTTGATATACCTTAGTATTTATATTTTTGTACCTCAAAGGATAGAAAATATCTTGGTTCATGATACACAACGAAGTGGCTAGAACTTATTTTTTTAATTTGTTTTTATAATCCCACAAGGGGCATTTTTAGATCTTGGGAGCTAGCAGGCTAATATGTTGCCACAGTTCATGTTTCCATGGAAATAATTGAGATGCAATAAATAAGGAGTTCTAAGGTCACAGGTTCTCCAGCCTTAGACAGACAGAAGATGGGCTTGCATTAAAGAGATTTCTTGAAATGCCTTCTTTTTCTACCTACAAGTGTTCTCTGGGGTCAGTGTTTAATTATATAATTACTGTACTGTTGTATCAATAGACATGCATGTAGGTGCCTTAAGAATGCTTTTCCTTTTGTGTTAGAATTGATTTTTTGGTGGGATTTTCGGCATTTTTTGTGTCTTTTGTCAGATGCCCCCATGTCTGTTCCAAAGTTTAAAGGCAAACTGTAGGTATAGAGAAAGCATTTCCATAAAACAGATATTTTGTGGTAATGAAAGGCTCCAGTTCTCTGAATAAAAGATTTTAAGAGGCTGATTAGGTCTCTTGTTCTTTTAAATGGCGTGGAGTGACTCTATCACCCAAATTGGCATTCTCTGTTAAGTAACAATTCCTTCTAGTACGTTCAGTCTAATAAAAAAGTGGTAATTACTATATCAGTATCTGTTCATTTACAGTGCTCGTGGTAGAGTTATTTCCTTGCTACGAGGTTTTTAGATCTTGTAATTAAATGCGCTGATTTATGTCACCCTCCATTGATAGTATGCATCGGATGCAAAAAGCAGCTTAGTTCGCTAAAAGGAGTTCTTCCCACTGAGTTTTATGCAAAGGGAGTTTATAAGGATATTTTGGCAGCCCAGTTTTTACCTTTGTTTAATTATTATGTACGGAGATGACATCAATGCGGAGGCCATTTCAGGTCTTGCAGCATGGTTATAATCCGTAATTGTGGCACACTTGAAACATTTTAAAAAGTGTGGTCACCTTCTGATAAATCTGCCTGGGGAGCAGAGGTGACGCCAGTTAACTGAGATGTTAGCAATTTGCCCATTAAAACCACAGTCTGAAGCTTAATCACCTTGAAGGATGGTGTAATTAATTAACATCATTTGAAGCTGACTTCTGGTTCTCACACTCATAGGATGGAAGGTTGTGTGCTTCTTCAATACAGCCTTGAGGGTGTTGAATAGCTTTTAATATGAAATGGATCCTTCGTAAGATATGCATATTGGTTGGATTTTTTGAAGGCACCCCTGGTGTCAAGAAAAAGAATCTTCAGCTGCTTCTTAGCTTTTTAAAATTTCATTTTATTTGCCGGATTTGTATATGGAATTGTTCTAGGTTGTTACAGCTCACTTAAATTTGAATGCCAATTAAAATCTTTTTTTTTGTTTAATATTAGCCATTGTCTGGAAACATTAGAACAGTTCGGTGCATAGATTTGGGGAGAGCCGTGTGCAGCTGTTTTAGTGAGAATATTCAGAAGCAAGATGCATGTTGCTTGGTGAACCTGTCAGCTCTGCAAATTGGTGTCACATTGCAAAGGTATTTTGTGTATAAATGTGCTAGTAGTCAGTAATCAGGTTGTTTTGCAGGAAAAAGGAGGCGGGAGCGCACTAATTAAGCTTAGATTTGTTACCATCCTTGAAGTTGCACAATTGCTGTCACTTTCTTTCTTTCTTTCTTTCTTTCTTTTCTTTTTTTTTTTTTTTTGCATTTGCCTGGCAAAATATGCTGATAGAAACTTTTGATGTGCAACCTACCTGCCTCATTTGTGTCAGTCAAAAACAAAGGAGCCCACACGGAGGAATCCAGGAATCCGGCTCCCAAGCCAGCCCGACCTAGGTGGCTTCCTGCTTCATTATATGCAAAGTCACAATAATAAAAAACTTCATCTTTTGCTCAGATCCAATTAGTTGATTGCTTACCAACTATTCTCCTTTAAAGGAATGCTGTTTTACCCGGCTCCTCACACAGAGGTTTGATTTTTAATGTCCTGTGAAAAGGATTTCTTTTTGTCTTGATGGATGTCAAGAAAGAAAGCACGATGGTAATATCCCTTTGAAAGCTATTGTATTGTCAGCTCTGGCTGACAGCAGGAGGCTCTCCTAGCGGTATAGATTAGTGCTGTAGAAACACTGACATTCTCTTTGTTATATTGCTGTTGTTCCGCTTGCAAAAGTCAATTATACAATGTCGGAGCTCAGTAACAGAGTTGACTGGGGCAGTAGCCATGTCTTTCGTAGTGGTTTTCAAGGCATACATTTCCCTGCTTCACCTCCCACCCTCTGATTTTTCCTTTCCAATCCATCGCCAAAAAAAGTCTTGAAGGAGCTGGAAAAAAATTATGTTCTACGAATTGCATTTGAGCATTGTGTAATAGCTGTTGAGGCTTTGGTGATCTGCGTGTTAACATTTGCAGCGCCTCCAAAAAATCTTGGTTCCTCATCCTTTTTAATGTAGCAACTGGAAAGGTGGGATTTCCCTCCCTAGATTTTATAGATCCAGATCATCATCATCATCATCATCATCATCATCATCATCATCATCATCATCATCATCATCATCATCATCATCATCATCATCATCATCATCATTTTGGAGGTGTTTCTTTGTTTTGGCTTTGGTATGGGTGGAGAGAGTGGTCAGTTCTCTAAACCCAGCATTTTTTGAAAGTATCCATACATGTAGGAACTGCATATTTATAGTTCTCATTGTCCTATTTTCGTACTAGGGAGAGACCAGCAAAGTTTCCTCTTAGGAGTTGCAGAACTGGGAGGGGATTGTGCAGTTTATTGTCTCATTGTCTAGAATTCTTCACTGGCGCCGGAAATGTTTTTTAATTGTCATTAACCTGAGAGGGTTCCTATTCAGTATAATTAATATTTACAAACGTGTGTGTGTGTGTGTGTGTGTGTGTGTGTGTGTGTGTGTGTGTGTGAGAGAGAGAGAGAGAGAGAGAGAGAGAGAGAGAGAGAGAGAGAGAGAGAGAATGTGTATATCTGTACATATTCTTCTAGATGTGTATGCAGAGCAGAAGCAGGAGTGATTTAAAAAGGAAGGCAAGTGTTTTGGAGATATGCACCAATTAATAAACTAAATGGCAATATAATTCAAGATGTGTATCCCCCACCTCTTTTTTCACTGGTGGCAGACAAGTTTTGCAAAGCATTGAGGGGCAGGGAAATGCAGGGTTTTTCCCCAGTGTCCCTCCCTCTGACATGTTGTATAAAACCAGGGCAGCAGAGAGAACATCATCCATTACCAGATTGCCTTAAATAATAAGTATCCAGCAGAACAGTCCCTCATTGGGAATGTTAATTGTGGGATTTCTAAATTACTATTCTGAACCAATAGACAAAAGAGTCCACAGTTACCAGTAATTTGTCAGGATTTATTTTGTTTCTCTTCAATAATTGAAAATTAATGTCTTAAAGTGAAAGCAGATGTTCATGCCATCTTTTCGACTGGGTACAGAAAAAAAGGGGGGGGAGGGAGGCTTTGTAGAGATAGTATGTTTGGAATGGAGTTGATATTGGGCTGATGAAGGTTTTGGTTTTGCCAGAACGAAGCGGGGTGGCATGCAAGCTCTACTTATTATTCTAGAAGGAAAGGGGGGGGGAATCTCATGAGAATGAAAATTGCCCGGTTTCATTGTATGTAATTCTTGTGTTGGTTTTTGATTCTGTATCTTAAAAACACAGAGGGATTGCTTCTGCTATCGTTGTCTGCATGTATGAAATGCATGGGTGTGCAATAAATAAATAAATAAATAAATAAATAAATAAATAAATAAATAAATAAAGTTTTGCCAGCTTGTCTGCCCCTGCACAGGACTCTGTGCATTTCTGAGAGAAATATTTACTCAAGTGGAGCTATTGGATAATTACAGAACCTTTGTGAAGAACTGTTTGTTTGTTTGTTTTTTGTTTGTTTGTTTGGAATATTTTTACCCCACCTTTCTCCTTGGAAAAGGGCCCAAGGTGAGGTCCCTGTCAACCTTACAGGGAACCTTTTTGAGACAGGTGGTGGTCTTCCCCTTTTAGACTGGTTGATGTGGCGCAAATCATTGAAGTGTCTTGTTGATAAAGAACAGCCACACTATTTTGCTTTATGGTTTTGTTTTGCATTTCAGTTTAGTAGAAAAGGCGGCAAGACGAGGAGGTGTGGTGAGAAGGAAGTTGGTAGTTCCCTTCCCTCCTTTCTCACTGTGTTATTGATCTGTGCTGGCGAAGTACACCTACGTTTCTTACAGACTCCTTGGGCCTTTTCACACGACCCCTAAGATCCGCTGGCCACTTAAATTCGGACCAGAGATCTTAGGGGTTTGTCGCTGTTTCTGCTGGCTGCTGGCTGCGTGAGGGGAGGGAGAAAAAAAGGAAGAAAAGAATGCCGCTCACCTCCGTTCTGCTGTCGTGACACTGCATTCAGATTTCTTAAAGGGGCGGGGGGCAAAAAAAGAACAAACAGAAGCAGTCACTACGTTATATCCGCATCAGGAATTTTCACCCTCTGAGAGCAGGTACATGAAAAGTGCGCTGCGACGCGCTTAGGTGGGTGTGGTCGCACTTAATTATCTGTAAACTCCGGAGCTGGTGGGGAAATAATTTTAAGCCCCGGAGCTGGCAGCCATTTGCCGCGGAGTTTAGGGGTCATGTGAAAAGGCCCCTTGGTCCAAGTGGTGGGTACTGGGCTGCTAGCGTAAAAGGAAATAAGGGGGTTTCGTTGAGGAGAAGTCTGTAGAGAGCTGCGAGTCAGGATAGTTCTATGGAACCTGCAGAGACAAGGGTAGTTTACCTCTGAGGAGCATCTGGGAGCAACAGCTGGCATGACTCGTGTTGTAAAGGCTTCTTCCAGGAATCTGCTTTGACACAGCATGAAAGAAGGTGCACCTCCTGTACCTTTCCATCAAGCCAGATCTGCTTCCAAGCTATGGCGAATAACTTGTAGCTGCCAACAAGCAGGCTAAATGGTTGAAGCAATAATTCTCATGGTTTTCTTTCTAGACTGGGGCGAACTACAACCTTGCGAGGGCTTGGGCACGTTGTTGCATTCCGCATACGCCTGCAAGCTCAAGTAGACACCTTGGTGTTATTCCCACGGGGTACTAGAAGGGCAACACCTAAAGAGCATTTTAGTTCCTTCCTTCTGTCTCACGGAAGAACATGGGTTTGCAAGTGAAGAATGAGGAGGAAAAGGCAGAAGGGAACAAAAAAGAGTGAGGGGAATTGACTGTGCTGTTATTCTTAAAAGTACGGTAAATCCAGTCATTCTTAGCATGCCTTGTTAGATTAAAGTTTGGAGACAGAGACCTCCAGGTTCTCTTTTGATATTTGCAACGGGGATTTTCCATGGCACCATTTCCCAATGGGCTCCCCCCCCCCACTCTCTGGTGTGTGTGTGTGTGTGTGTGTGTGTGTGTGTGTGTGTGTGTGTGTGTGTGTGTGTGTGTGTGTGTGTGTGTGTGTGTGTGTGTGTGTGTGTGTGTGTGTGTACATTAGAACGCATATAGAGGATCCTTGTCTACCCAGCTGTATGTATGGGGTGCTTTTACAGACATTACGTTTAATGTGTGCAATGTCTTGGAATGTTGAATGCCTTTGCACCAGAAATGCCTCCATTTCCTGATGGTTTAAGGAGGGCCTTGCAACAGGTTGTTCGGTGTTCCTTTTTTTTTTAATGGACAAGTTTACCTTGATGTTTCACAAGTGTTGCTAATATATTGCTGATGTTTCTCAAGACTTTTGATTGCCTACCATTGATGCCCTCTGCCGGTGCAGTTTGCTGCCCCCCCCCCCCAATCCTGTCTGCTCTTGACCTGGGGTAGAGACGTGGTGGTGGTGGTGAGATCTAAGCAGGAGAGACAAAACGGTGTTGCATGTACAGTTGTCCTAGTGCTGCTCATTTTGCCATGCCAAGGCATGGTGTGAATAGCGAACAGACGGCTGGAATCATTCATTTCAGCGTACAGATGTTTGACGTTGAGAATAGCTGACAGATGGCCAGAATCATTCATAACTAATGTGCACAATGGAATTTGAACCGTGCATAGTAAAGAACCTCTGTTCAGCAGGATTCAAATTTCCTTTGCATTCTGAGGAAGAGAAATGGAAAGAAGGAAACAGCGTTACTAAGTCTGTCACTGGTAACTGAAACGAAAAAGGTTTCATCATCTGGTTTGGATTATTATGTCTCCTAGCCTGATGTAGGGTGATGATGATGATGATGATGATGATGATGATGATGATGATGATGCTGCTGCTGCTGCTGCTGCTGCTACTACTACTACTACTACTACTACTACTACTACTACTACTACTACTAATAATACTAATAATAATAATAATAATAATAATAATAATAATAATAATAATAATAATAATAATAATAATAATAAATAATAATAAGGTAAAGGTTTCCCCTGCACATGCGTCCTAGTCATGTCCAGATCTAGGGATGGTGCTCATCTCCGTATTCAAGCTGAAGAACCAGTGTTGTGCAAGACATAAGAACATAAGAAGAGCCCTGCTGGATCAGGCCAAAGGCCCATCTAGTCCAGCTTCCTTTATCTCACAGTGGCCCCATCAAATGCATCTGGGAGCGCACGAGACTAGATCTCCTGATACCACTCCCCAGCATCTGGCTCTTGAGGTACCCTGATTTTAAGCCTGGAGGTGACACATCTCCATCATGGCTTGTAACTTGTGATGGACTTTCCCTCCAGGAATCTGTCCAATCCCCTTTTGAAGGCATTCAGGCCAGATACCATTACCACATCCTGTGGCAGGGAGTTCCACAGACATTGGCCATGTGGCCAGCATGGCTACAAGGAAACAGTTTTACCTTTTTACGGCGGTGCCTATTTATCTACTTGCATTGACATGCTTTCAAACTGCTAGGTTGGCAGGAGCTGGAGTCACTGTGTGCTGAATCTTCATCGGTATAGACCAGTGTTGGCGAATCTATGGCACGCGTGCCAACAGTGGCCCTCGGAATGCTTTCTGTGGACACCCGACATCACCCCTTCACAGCCACCTGTATTCAGGCTAAATTGCTATATTGGGATTCTGCGAAAAATTAGTGAGTTTTGAATCGCAGTTTGGGCACTTGGTCTCTAAAAGGTTTGCCATCACTGGTATAAACCTTGCTTGCTGGTGCAATGCATGGGAATGAAGAGACGAGGGAGTTGTTTGCTTCATTATGAGCTATATTTGCTTAGAAAATACAGTGTTTGAGTTTATATGAGAAAAAATACAATAGAGCGTTATGTGATGCTACTTGAAATGTCTCTGATTAATCACACGCAGCATGTTTATATATTCTTCCCCCCCTTGGATATGGATGTGTTAAGTCAACTTTTAAAGCCTTAAAAAAACTGTAATTGAAATTTGCCCTTTTGTTACCTGGGCATGAATTATTTTTGAAATGTTGTCATTACTCACCCTGCTGTGAGGTTTATCTCTTCTGTTGATCCTAATTAAATAAAACATACTGTTGTTTCACCAGTTTCATGTTGAACTGAATTACCTGCCTCTAGGCTTATGAATGACTGTTTGGCTCCGGCTTTTGCAGTAGACAGGCATCGAGTAACCTGCTTGCTCTCAGATTTTCCATTTCAAAGGCATCTTTTGGTGTTAGTGACAGGCAAAGTCGGAAATGCTTTACAGTTGCTTTCAAGAGCTCTGCAAACAATAAAAAAGGGCCTGATGCGACCAGAGTAGGTACAAGTGCAACTCAGAGGAAGTAAAAAATATATATTTGCAGTGGTAACTTGTATAAAGGAATTAATTTTTTCCCAAATGAAATTTTGTTAAGCAAGTTTTCCTTTGTACAAATTTCCCATGGGAAATGCATTGAAAATGGATTAAGCCCTAATCACGACCATTTTTCTGTTGTACGGATTCATCCCATAGGCGATTCTGTTAAGCGATTTCCCCCTGTCTCCGGATTTTTCCCCCCTTTAAGTGGATTTTCTGTGAAACAAACCGAGGGACCACTGTACTGTGCTTGCTGCTTTGATGAACTTAGGATAGCTGTGAGGTGTTGCTGGAGAATTAGTTAACATGGGGCAGGAACATACATCTTTTTCTAGCGCCACCAACCACTGACGCCACGTGGGCCTCCATGGAACGTGTAGGGTCCAATATTACGCCCAGACGATGACCCTCATCCTGCACGGATAGAGTCACCCCCCCAAACAAAACCCCCCCCCCCCCCCCCATAGAGAGCTCCCCAAACAGCCAACCACTGGCACCTCCACCCGGAGGACCTCTGTCTTGCCCTGGTTCAGCCTCAGTCTGTTCGCCCTCATTCATCCCAGTACGGCGTCCAAACAGGTGTCAAGGGATGAAACAGCATCCACTGCAGATTATAATTGCTGGCATGTAACAAAACAAGCACGACTTTGGTCCTTAGATTCCACCCCTCTTTAAAATCCACCTTGTGTGTGTGTTGTGTCGTTACAGTAATGACCGAATCTTCGTGACTCCATGTCCATGGAGTTTTCTTGGCAGGAGTACTGGAGTGGCTTGCCAGTTCCTCCTCCAGGCGCCTACAGCACCTGGTCTTCCCTGGTGGTCTCCCATCCAAGTACTAACCAGGGCTGACCCTGCTCAGCTTCCGAAATCAGGCGAGATCGGATATGCTTAGGGCATCTAGGCAGCTTAAAATCCATCTTGGCACTTGTTAAAGTCATCCAAAGCCTGCATGGACATTAGTGCTTTGCCGTAAGATCAGAAGGAAGAGGAGGAGGAGGAGGAGGGGGGGGTTGGCTCATAAGAAGTCTTCCCCAACCAGCCACTGTCCTGATGGTTTGGACTAGAAATCCCATCAGCCCCAGACAGCAAGGCTAATACGACATGAGTGCAAGGTTGATTTAAATGGCCTTCTCTCTGAGAGATTTCTGTGCACCAGAAATTAAAACAACAACAACCCCCAAAACAAATAAATCATCTTTTGTTCTTAACGATCATCCCATGGACAGATACGGAGAGTAATGTAATGGGGTGGTGGTGATGGAAATCCCTCCATCCGCAATGAATATTATTTTACATTTTTTAATTCCCTGCAGAAAGGAGTTGAGGGCGAGTTGCATTTTCTTCTTTCTCCACAGTGAAAAGTCCAGTACCCCCTACATTGGCTCTCTTTAATTCAGCGTGCATGTGTGGTGTGCTGTTGTGAACTCGTGGTTTCCATTCTGTGATTTACAACTGGTCTACTAGGAACTGCTGGAGACAGGGATGAAAGATGGCTGCCTGCAGCCCTTCTCCTGTTATAAGTCTTCATTCAGGGACTGATGACTGTGCATTAGAAGGAAATTAGACCGATCATTAAATACAGAAGTCGAATTACAATGACATACTTCAAGTGTAACTTGGGCTTGATTTATTCATAGCTGATCTCATTTAAAGGCTTTAGTATCTTCCATCTGTGGTTACAAAGATCATGTCTTCAACACAGAGAGCCTGGGACAGGAAAACATTCATTTTCTTTTCAATATGATTTCATACCATGTGGATAACATGCCATTTATTTTTATACATAAGGTAATCAAGGTAAGAATATAATAATCATAAATAGAAACATGAAATAATGTCAGTCTATATGATTAGTGCTCTAAAATATAATTTAAGATGTTGGCTGCAACATTTTTGAAATTAAAAAAAGATCCAGGTGGAGGCAAAATTATTTATTTTAAGCAGCTTTCTTTATATTCTAGAAAAGTATCTACAGTCTATAAGTTTCGCTGTATACAATGGGTAAACCTACAGTATTTATGTGTCAACCTTGTGCATTTTTTAATACTTGGCATGCAACTTTTTCCTTTGAGACTGGCTGTTTATTGTTCATCACTAGGAAATGAATTGTGTATCTAAGAAGTTACTTTGTCTCAGCTCAAGCTGGCATATTGCAGCAGCTTGAAGACTAACCAGTTGATTTCAGCTGTCATATTGTAACACCTTGTATTGTAGCACCTTGAAGACTAACCAGTTGATTTCAGCTGTCATATTGTAGCACCTTGAAGACTAACCAGTTGATTTCAGCTGTCATATTGTAGCACCTTGTATTGTAGCACCTTGAAGACTAACCAGTTCATTTCAGCTGTCATATTGTAGCACCTTGAAGACTAACCAGTTGATTTCAGCACCTTGAAGACTAACCAGTTGATTGTCAATTGGAAGCCACCTTTTTAGACATGCAAGGCTAAAGCCTGTTGCAAATAGTGTGTGCCTAAGGTGGGCCATGGAAGTGATTTGTCCAGTTTTCTGGGTGACTGTCACAAATGTGGGGGACAAGGAGATGATGTCTGAGTGCATGTCAGCCAACCAGAAGGACCATGAGTACCAGTTGTGCAATTTTGGATTTGAACGCCGAACGGATTCTGAACTCTGAAATCTAAAGCTTAAAGGAGTGGTAGTTTGTCTCACTCAGCCCATTAAAAATGATCTATAAGAGTGTTCCTAGCACCTAAATGCTCTGCTCTTCTTCCATGTATTACTTTTCTATGGCATCTGTTAAATTTTAAGCTGGTATTTTAAAATGTGCAATGCCTTGGATGCATAGCATGGAATAAATACAATAGATGTAACATGTGAGCAGAATGCCATTGGAATGTCATGGTTAGAAGTTTGTAGACTTCTCAAGTATTCTCCTTGTGCGTTCCGGGTTTTATTCTATTTTATTTTTTGTGCTTGAGCTAGTTTGATATTCTTGCTTGGTGCTGCAGCAAAGGAGCTTTAATGGATATCAATTTTCTTGTCTGTCTCATTTCATCTGAAGTGACATCAGCAATAACTTTGATTGACAACTACAAGAAAAGCTGCATTTGTAGAAAAACCTGCTCCTCTCACATCATCTTGGTATTGACTCCACATGACAATTTGTAATTGCTGGTATCAATTCCAGTTGCATGAGCCCTCTTTTTGTCTTGGTGATGGAGATGGGTAGAATAACATGATTTTATTTACCAAGGAAATCTGTCTTAATTGCACATTTTCATTTTTTTAAAATTATACAGGAGGGCAGAAGCAAAAAAAATTGTAATAGAAACATATATAATTTATTTATTTATTTTGCATATTTTTGCCTCAAATGCATTTTAAGGTCAAAAAAATATTAACATCAATATTAAGCCTAGCAGCTATTAATTTGGACATCTGCCTGAGTCTGGAACTGAATTTGTGGTCTTTTGTAACATCTGTAATGACACAAGACACACACACACACACACAGAGAGAGAGAGAGAGAGAGAGAGAGAGAGAGAGAGAGAGAGAGAGAGAGAGAGAGAGAGAGAGAGAGGCTTCTTTTTTAGAAACTGTGGCAGCATTTCTTCTAGAGATGTACAATTTCTGGAAACCTCGGGGAAAAGAAAAAAGTTGTCTCACCAGCACCAAATTTTTCTGTTTTTCTCCAGTGCTTCCCACCCTCCCATGGCTTCCAAATTTCTGGAAATTTTACACATCTAACTCCTTTTGATATCAGATTCAGAGGTGTGTGCTTCCAGGCTTGTGGCCCAAATGGGATCGCTGAGGAGAAACAGGAAAGGACTGTCATGTTTGGAGGAACTCGGAGGTCTTCAGGAGCCAATCAGATGAATGATGGGAGCCATCCTAAAAAAGTCCCCCCCCCAGCAATCTCCATGTGCCTTGAATTAGAATACATCAAGAACAGAGCAACTTGGTCATAAGAACATAAGAAGAGCCATGCTGGATCAGGCCAAAGGCACATCTAGTCCAGCTTCCTGTAGGCTAACTGGCCTGTAGTTTCCTGGGTCCCCCCTCCTTCCTTCTTAAAAAATTGGTCTGACATCAGTCCTCCGGCACTGTGGCCGCTTTAAGAGACAAGTTGCATATTACCGTTAAGAGATCTGCAATTTCATATCTCAGTTCCTTAATAACCCTTGGGTCGATGCCATCTGGGCCCGGTGACTTGTTGATCTTTAATTTATCAATTAGTCCTAAAACATCTTCTCTTTTAGCCTGTACATATTTGATTTAATTCTTTAGTTAAAGAGGCATGTAGAATTCTATGCCATACAAATCAGCTGGGTTGCCAATCGAGGGAGCCTTATTTTCCCCATGCCTTGCAAGAAATAGGATATGATACTCCAAGAAGGGGTGAATCTCTTTGTGCCTCTTCTGGCAGTCCCCACCTTGGGCTGGTAAAGGTTTAGGCAAGATGATCATTTGTGTCTGTATATTTGCAAGGCCAGCCAAGGGTCAGGTGAGTGGGGTCAGCCTTACAAGGCCATGGAGTCCAGCCCCCCTGCTCAAGGTAGGAGAACAAATCAAAGGATACCTGCCAAGTGGTTGTCTAAATTTCTCTCCAATCCCTCCAGTGTTCCAGGCATGTCCAAACATCGGCCCTCCTGATGTTTTGGACCACAACTCCCAGAATTCTAAGCTTAGATTGCCAATGACAAAGGACTGTGGGAGTTGCGGTCCAAAACATCTGGAGGGCCTAGGTTTGTAGCAGGGCTATACCTTGTAACCCAAAAACTTACAGGTTAGTTTTTAAAGAAAAAGCAGTGAAGTTACCTTGTGTCATGTTTCAGTGGTTATGGTAGTCACAAAACAGAATGGATTTCGAGTGTAACTATGACTAATAGCTATGCCTGTAATGATACCGTGTCTGTGCATTTGAGTCTGCTCTTTCAATGTATCACCTTAGGGAGTCCCTTTGCTTTATTCAGCAACAGACTGTTCTGTTCAAAGTGGTATATTTTTCTTTCCAAACACAGCTTTTATCTGCTTAATTTACTTATTTTGGTGTTTTCTTTGATTAACTACTTTTTCAGCGGTTTCATTCAGATGAGCTAATGTTTCTTTCCCAAAGAATAGAAAACATGCATTCAACCATTTATGGTTTTTAAACTGCCCATGTATTAACACGCTGGAGCCTAAAATCTGCATATTTTTTATTTCTGAAAACACAAAATAGTGGCTTGCTTTTTATGAAGTTACATTGAATGGCTTGTTTTCAAATAGACCTTTTGGAAGTGCGCTCGCTGTGAGGGGATGTAAATCTGTGCGTGCCTGTGTGCGTTAATTTTCCCACTTAAGATTTGTTAATATAGGAAGCGATGTTGTTTTGTTGATTTTGTAGCGACGGAGTACATGAATTAGTTTTAGCATTGTATATTCTTACACTTCCTTTTAGTCATTGCTTGTGCCTTGCTTTCAAAATGTAAAGCATATATAAGTGCTTATTATTACTGCATTGTTCTCTGGCTAAAAAGGGCACCCAGGTAGAGCTCTGATTTGCGTTTTGACCTCTGCATCCAAAATGGAACACAAGTTTCTTTATTTCCTCTTTTAAAAATATTTCTCTCCCCTCTCATAACTTTTGCAACTGTGCATTTGAACTTAACCTAGTTCTTTTTCAATTAAGTCCATGTTGTGCTCACATTTAGATGTTGTGAAAGCTTGTGTGATACTTTTTGCAATTCTGTAATAACTTGCCTGAAGCACTGGTAATGCACCAGTGTCCTTCTGAAATTGAGATGTAGATGGGTATTACACCCTGCAGTGCAGGACTGTATTAAGTGGTTGTCTTCAGATTAGTTTTGGAAATACAGTGGACCCTTGTATCACAAACGGTTTGTATAACATAAAAATCTGTACAACATAAAAAATTCCCGAGATAGGGGAAATTTGCTTAACAGAATCGCCTATGGGGCAAATCCATACAACATAAAAATGGGATCACTCTGTTTTCAATGCGTTCCTAGGGGAAATTTGTATAAAGGAAAATTTGCTTAACATAATTTCATTTGGAATGAATTAATTCCTTTATACAATTCATATATATATATATATATTCATATTGTATAAAGGATTTTTATATAATTCATAGCCTCTATATCATATCTTGATGTTCCCCAGTTTTTTCAATATTGCATAACAACAACAACAACAACAACAACAACAACAACAACAACAACAAAAACAACAACAGCCCTTTGTGCGGATGGGTCAGACAGCATTCAATTTTATGCGTAGTCATTAATTTTTTGGTGAGCCATCCAGGGTCTGGCTGTTGAACATCTCATTCTGTCACCATATGTCTGAGGAAGTGGACTTGATCCACGAAACCTTACATTAAAGCATAATATTTTTTTTCCATCATAACGAGTGTGAGGTGGTTTGTTCTCTGCATTTGCACCAAGTGCCTTCTATAGGGAAGCCCCATTTTCTCACGTTATCCTTTGATCTTTCGATTCCACCACACAGTCTGCTGAATGCGTTCCATCCGGGCCAAAGTTGTTCTTCGCCAGGCAGTGGAGGTTTCATGCCGTTCCGCCTGGTTACCCGGCAGCTCCTTGCTCACCTTCCATAGTTTCAGAGTGGTCTGTCGGGGCAGATTGTTGGGAGGGTTGGAGGATTTGCAGTGGTGATATTACTGTGGGGTTGACTTTCCCTGGTATCTTTCTCTTTCTTCAGCCCTTGTGGTTGGATTCCCACTGGCCACCAAGGTGGAAATATTTTTCTTCCTATTGCAACTCAGCGTAAGTAATACTTGGGTTGGGGAAGCTAGGTGGGGACTGAAATGGAAAACTGAGAAGTTGTCTCGCTTCTTTTCTGAGGCGCTAGCAGGCATCTCCAAACTTCGGCCCTCCTGATGTTTTGGACCACAACTCCCAGAATTCTAAGCTTAGCTTGCCAGTGACAAAGGACTGTGGGAGTTGTCGTCCAAAACATCTGGAGAGCCAAAGTTTGGACATACCATGAAGGTGAACTCCCATTTCTTCTTTTCAGCTGTAGAGGAAGCTGTGGGATCACGTTCCCTGGACGCGTCGATCAGTGCAGCTTAATGTCAGATGTTGAAGGGCAAGGTTTTAACAACTCTATGTCTTTTTTGTCTTTTAGGGTCAGTTCAGGTTTATTAGCACCTTTGTTGAGATGGCTAAACATTGATTCTTGAAGAGAAGACCTCGTGGAGGCACCTTGCATTTCAGAATATTCTTGTGGCCTGTATTCTTTAGACCAGTGTTGGAGAACCTATGGCATGGGTCCCAAAGGTGGCACTCGGAGCACTTTCTGTGGGCACCCGACATCATCCCTTCACAGCCACCTGTATTCAGGTTAAATGGCTGTATTGGCTCTTTGTGGAAAAATGAGTGGCTTTTGAATCGCAGTTTGGGCACTTGGTCTCTAAAAGGTTCGCCATCACTGCTTTAGTCGAACCGAGCATGTGTATGTGCAGCGAACTGTCTCAATCAGTGGATTTAGACCCACAGGGGTCTTGTCTCAATTCTTCCTTCCCAGGCATCCCTAGAATTCTGAAAAGCTTGCTCTTTCCACAGAAAAAGCAGGCTCTCCAGCTTCCCCGAAGGGACGGCAGAGAGCAAATCTGAAACGAGACTAGGTCAGGAAATAAACTAGACTTGTCCTCTTGAGCCGGTACATTCGTGGCCTAGTTGCCTTTTAGGCGGTGGTCCCTCTCTTTCTGGCGGCTTTGTCTCCTCGGGCTTTTACCCCTAACATGCCTGCAATAACAGACAGCCTGGGGAACAGGGCGTATGGCCATCTTCCAAACAGTGGGGGCCTGTCTCTTCTGGGCTTCCTCCCTGCTGAGCCGGCAACAACAGCAGCCCAGGGAATCAGGCAGATGGTCTTCTGGCCGCTGCTAGAATAATTGTCTCGACTGGTTACTTCTGCAGCTAGCAAAGCTCTCCCTTTTTTTGTAGGCCCCCACCAAAACGAACTTGGTTCCCCCTCCCTCCTTCCGCTTTTTCCCTCTGACCTGTTTTTCTACTGCATACTTTCCCCTTTACTATCTGTTTAGGTAATATCTAGAAGGCTTGCTTGAGGCATTGAGGGCCCTGCCTGCACACTGTTTAAAGTGTGTGGCCGAAGCAGACAGCGGGATATCTGTAGGTGGCACAACCAGTGCATTTGTGCTTACCGTTATTCAAATAGCAGTTGCATTACCTCTGCTGCTTTCAGAGGCGTGATTAAAACCTTCCTCTTCTGTGTAGTGAGATACAGCCAGAGATGGCACAATAGATTAAATTGTTTTTGGGTGGTTTTTTTTTTTTTTGCATTTTCCTTTTCCCTCCTCCTCTTCCTCCTCCTCCTCTGCTTGGTATTTCCAGATTTTGAGTGGAAAGGGTGTTGTTATTTAGGGTGTGGAATAGGCTATGTGTGGGAAAACAGGCAGTTACTAGTTCTGTGCCAAGGTGATGTTTGCTGCGCATTACCTCTACGCAGAGGTATCTCTGCACAGAGGCAGTGTTTGCTGTGGCTCTATTGGCCATTTGACAACAGTAGCCCTATTCAAGTGTTTCATGAATCTGGTGATGGTGACATAGCAGGGCTGCATGTGTTCAATCTTAATGGGTTAATTCTTCTTCTTCTTCTCCTTCTTCTCCTTCTCCTTCTCCTTCTCCTTCTCCTCCTCCTCCTCCTCCTCCTCCTCCTCTTGCTTTGCCTTATTGTTGAGAAGATTATAGCAATGGCTATGTGACATTCCTTAGTGTTAAGTTGCTAAATAAGAAGATTTTGCTTAGATCTAGGGCACCTTAACTCATTTGTTCCACCCTGGAGGATGGAATCTTATCAACACAGCCTTAGGGTTTGGTCAGGAGATTGAAACTGAGATGCAGTTGCCAGCTCTCCTTAAGGTATTCATTCTGCATCCTTGAGCCTTTTAGAATGGAGGCTTCTCTGAGCCGGGGGATTCAGTTACCTCTGGGGAATTCATGCAGGAGAAGGTTCTTGAACAGATGGAGCTGTAGGAGACATGTTTCCCAGAATCACTCTTTTCTATTGAAAGGTAGATCTGAGTGCGTGAAACCATCTTCCAAAAGTTGCTGGGTTGACTCTCCCTTTATTGGACCCATCTCCCCCAAGCCAGGCCTGGTGAATTTCCAGTGCTCCCAAGACTTGGAAGGAACTGGCCATGGGTGCAAATGATATTTTGCTATTAGTTAATTTCTCTCACTCTTTTGTACAAGTGTTCCTTTTGGGGCTTCAACACATCCATTCCTCCACCAACATGGCCACTGACCATGCCAACTGGGGGATTCTGGGAGCTGGAGTCCAATAAACAACATTGTCAATGGTTCTCTTCTCTCCCATGCTGTTTCCTGCCCTGCTGTGGCAAAGTTCCCATTTTAACAATAACATCTGTGCTTAAAGACTGTTGGTCCATAAGATCTGTTGTGCAGTGCAGGAGTGGATGATTGCCTTTATGCCTCATTTTTAAAAACTTCCCCAAAGCATTTTGGTCAGTTCCTGATAGCGGCAGCCAACAGCTGGACTTTTTGTCTCTTCCAACAGGGCTTACACACACACACACACACACACACACACACACACACACACACACACACACACACACACAAATGCAGGGGATGGATCAAGTGGAACGAGGGAAGCTCTTTCCCCTCTCATGCCATACCAGAACCAGGGGTCATCCACTCCACTGGACGGTTGGAAGAGTGATAACAGACCAAAGAAAACATTTATTTACCCAGGGTGATGTTAGTCTGTGGAACTCCTTGCCAAAGGATTGTGGTGATGACATCTGGCCTAGATGCCTTGAAAAGGGGATTGGACCAATTTCTGGAGGGAAAGTCCATCGCAGGCGAAAAGCCATTGATGGGAGTCCCTTGTTCTCTCCAGGCTTAAAAGGAGGGTACTTCAAAATACCAGAGGCAAGGGAGACAGATATCTAGTGGTTCCATGTGCTCCCAGAACCATCTAGCGAGGCCACTGTGAGATACAGGAGGCTAGACTACATGGGCCCTTGTCCTGATCCATCAAGGCTCTTCTTATGTCCCAATGACATTCAGGCATGTCCTTTCCTTGCAGCGTGCTTTCTGCACATGCTCCAGACTCTACGCACCATGCTGCCTCTTTCAGAGCTTTTGCACAGTTAGAAGCCTGTCTGTGACTCTAGTGATTTATAATGTATCTCTCCTCTCCCCCCACCCCACCCCCACATTCATCTGTGGCGGCGGCTGGAAAGTATAATTCTCAGCGGGTTTGCTAAGGCTCCTGGTCCCTAGCCAAAGGTCTTTCCCCCGACTCTCCCCTCCCAAGGCTCCGGGATCCTTCCCCCCCCCCCCCCCTCTGAGGAGTGCTTTGGTGCTTCTTTCACATCTGTGTCTCATGCCCAGCAGGAGAGAGGCCAGGAAATTATGCTGGGAGACCTGCTGACTTTGTTCTGTCTTTGTTCTTCTGGGTGTAGCCTGACGCATGACTGTGGCGGCCGCCTTGTCGCTGACCACTGGGCTCCCTTAATCCTGAGCTGGAGGATTAGATTCTGTCCCACTGAGCGCTGCTCTCCTCCGTCTCCCACCCTCGGTTGTATTTTGTGCCCCAGCTGACTTGAAGCTTGCCCCCCTGCCTGTATTTGTGATTGGCTCCTCCGGTTTTCAAGAAAGCTGCCCCCCCACCACCCCACAGGAGGGAGAGTTCGCTCCGTTGACTTCCTCTTCTCCCCTCCTTCCTCTTCCTCTTCCTGTTATTTTAATCAGGTGACTTCGGGTTTTAAGCTCAAGCAAAAATTCTGCAATTTGGGGCGGGGGATGCAGCTAGACTGTATAACACAAATCTTTCAGGTGGCACAGAGCTCTCTGTGTGTGCATTTGTGTGTGTGCGTGCATGTACACGTGCATTTGCAAGAGAATGGAGGTGTTTGTCCAGGGGGCAGTGAAAACATAGCAGCCAACACTACAAACTCAGGAAGAGGTGTTGACAATTTGCACGGTCTGTCCAGCTCAGTTTTCCTGCAGCAACCTCAACAACCTCTTCTTGTTTTTAATTTTGTGGAAAGAAAATTGCCTAGCTGCATTTTGGGGGCAGTTGGGTTTTCTTCTTCTTCTTCTTTCCTGATAATATCTGGATCAATTCTATTGTAGGACAAACTGATCCCATTCTGCTCCCCCATGGAGTGAAACGGGTTGAGATGTTGTGCTTAATGGCCACACCAATGTACTTCTTACTGATCAGGAATATTTCCCCACTACCACCACCACCCATACACACTTCATTTGAGGCCATTCCCTGTTCTCCTTGTACTCTATGCATACGGCACCTTGGCTTTTAATTGTCCTGCCCTGCCACACAAGGTGGATTTACTTGGAAGCAAGCCCCTTGTGCTCAATAGTGCTTCCTCGTTAGTGTTCGTAGGATTGCAGTATTAATTTTTAATTGATACTTTTTCGTTGTAAGTCCCTTTGGGAAGCATATGAAAAGTAGCATACTAATTCTGTAATGAAACAACTTTCTTCTCTCCGGTACCCCTGAAATCCTACAGGAATACAACAGGAAGTTCTCTCTAGGCCTTAACAAAGGCAATGGTTTCCTGTGTCCTTACATATACTAATCCAGCCATCTGGGCCTTTGTCACCTGGCCAGACCCTAATCACCACCCATTGTCTGTTAAAAATCTTCTTCACCCAGGACCAAGGCACCCTATTGTCCTCTTGCCCTGAGGCACATCTCCCAGCCAAGAATTTTAAGCTTCCCCTAGGGACACACCCATTGGGTTCAGTTGAAGAAGTATGCTTGGATGAGAGGAAAGCTTCTGGAAAAAAAATATAAACTAGTCTTCAAGGTGGTACAACACTTCTGTTTTTCTTTTGCTGCTTAGCTACCAGCTAGGTTACATCTCCCAACCTTCTCCGTGTTGTGAAGGCCGCTCCTCTTCCTGTCTTCTCCTTCTCCTGACCTCCATCTTTCCATGATCTTCACTTTCCCAACTACTTGCCCTGCACGTATTGCAAAAAAAGACAGAGGGCCAGCAAACAAGGGCCAGATCTAGCCATGCAGAGGAAGCATGCTAAAAATTGCCCAAACGTTTAGCCGTTGATTGAAGATGAACCTGGTTCTTGATTAGATGAGGCATACAATTTGTTCAGACTGAGGACCTCCGAGGACTGAGCTTCAATAAGGACCTTAGGGTTCCTGTTGGCTTCTAAGGCTGTTCAAATCCTTCTGGGTGGACTGGTCGCCATTCTTTTTCTTGCCATTCTTTCAGGGAGCTGCTAAAACCAGGGTACTTCAAGGGACAGATGCAGGGGAGTGGTATCAGGAGACAGAGATCTAGTCTCGTGCGCTCCCAGATGCATTTGGTGGGGCCACTGTGAGATACAGGAAGCTGGACTAGATGGGCCCTTGGCCTGATCCAGCATGGCTCTTCTTATGTTCCTATGGCCTCCCATTTCCTCCCATAGACTATCCCAGGCTTCCGTTGTTTGCATCTGCTGCTACCATAACCTGTGTCTTAGTTCTGTACATCCTTGATATGTTGCTGTGTCAGAAATTATTTGTGTGTGTTTCATCTTCTTTTGTACCGCTGTTCAGCAAGCTCAGAGAACTCAGAAGTGCTGCCTTTTAATGCTCTGTTTAGTTGAAACTTGGATCTAAACCCTATGTTTTAGAGGAAAGAGAAGAAGAGGGGGCATTGCAGAAATAAATGAGTCACTAAACAAATAGAGCACTGGTTCCATTGCTAATGATACTGCTTTATTTTCATGTTTGCAACTGCTTTCTAAACCAGGCATATTAAGGAGTCAGTCTTCATCTATTTATGGGATTTCCCCATAGATGAAATCTCTTCCGAGGGTTCTATACTTGACGTAGCAAGATCTCAGCAAGAGATTTCACTGGTGGCGTCGCATCCTGTTCTATTGTCTGTGGAGGAAGAGATGCATTCCTGCTCGGGTCAAGATTTTCTAGAGGATGCGTTCAGCCTTGTTTTTAAGACTGAAGGGCCTGGGTCTGGTGGGGAATCCAGGGTGCTCTGACAACATTTTCTTGAAGCTGGTGTGCCAAGCTGGTGTGAAGGAGAAACACAGTAAAAGGACTGGTTCTCATTTGTAACCCCCACACATTTCAACCAACTTGGGTGCATCTCAAGTCCGTGGAAGGCTGGGGGTCCATAAGAACATAAGAAGAGCCCTGCTGGATCAGTCCAAAGGCCCATCTAGTCCAGCTTCCTGTATCTCACAGTGCCCCCCCAGATGCATCTGGGAGCGCACGAGACTAGATCTCTGTGTCCTGATCCCACTCCCCTGCCTCTGGCCCTTGAAGTCCCCTGGTTTTAAGCCTGGAGATGGCACCTCTCCATCATGGTTCCTCCAGGAATCTGTCCCCTTTTGAAGGCATCCAGGCCAGATGCCATCACCACCTCCTGTGGCAGGGAGTTCCACACGCTGGGTAAACTTTTTTTTCTTTTGTCTGTTCCCACTCACCCAACCCTCAATTTGAGTGGATGTCCCCTAGTTCTGGTCTTTTGTGAGAGGGAGAAGAGTGTCCCTTTATCCACTTTACTCATGCCCTGCATTATTTTGTATGTCTCAATCATATCCCCCCTCAGGCACCTTTTTCTCAGACTAAAGAGCCCCAAATGTTTTAGCCTTTCCTCATAAGGGAGGTCCCCCAGCCCAGTAATCATTTTAGTGACTCTCTTTTGCACCTTTTCCAGTTCCACTATGTGCGGTGACCAGATTGTACACAATACTCCAGGTGCGGCCTTACTATCGTCTTGTACAATGGCATTATAATGTTGGCTGTTGAACTCTGTTGATGTCATTGGACTACGACATCCAGCATTCCTCACCCTTGCCTGTACTAGGGAACTGTAGTTTAACAACATCTGCTCTGCTGCACCGTGGCCATACCTGTTCTAAAGCATCCCTTGATTCTCTGCTTGCTCCTCACAGTAGTCAAGCTAGGGAAATATTTATTTATTTATTTATTTATTTACACCTATAAAGGGGGAGGAAAAATCAGCACTTCCCTTTTGTGGATTTTCCTGTTGGCCCTTGGGACACCAAAAGCCCTGCAGAAAGGCATTCCAATCTCAGAGGAAAGATTACGCACTTTGCACCCCAACGGTCGCACATTTCATTTCCTGGCGCCTACAACTCAAAGGATAAGATAGGCGGAGGTGAGGATGGTTGTTGCCTGAGATTTTGGGCAGCTTTTGTCTGTTTTTGCCACATTCCTTGAGCCTCACCACCTGAACCACTCTGTTCACGTCCAACAAATGCATAGTTTTGTCTGTGGGTGGCATTCTAGTGATGTTGAGTAGAAAGGGCCAACTCTTTCTCTGTTTTTGTTGGTCTCTTTTTGCCTCCTTCTTTTGCCTTCTTTCTTTCACCATCTCTTTTGCTCCTCCTCTTTTCTTTCTTGCCCCAGGTTTGAACTGATGGCGCAAAAGGGCTTTTGAAAACCGGGCCAAGGGATGTATGCTGCCGACCATTAGTTAGACCAGGCATGTCCAAACTTCAGCCCTCCAGATGTTTTGGAGATGAGATTCGCCTGGCGCCGACGTTAATAACATTTTGGCGCCAGGTAAAAACCTTCCTATTCCAAAAGTTTTTTAACTAATGATTGTGGGTCCTGATGGCAATTTTAGTGGTGTGTTTTTAATGTATTTTATTTATTGCATTTACATGTTTTATTGTTCTAATTTTATTGTATCTCGATGTTTTAATCGTTCATTCTGATTGTGAGCCGCCCAGAGACCTTTGGGTAGTGGGCGGCATACAAGCTATATAAATAAATAAATAAATAAATAAATAAATAAATAAATAAATAAATAAATAAATAAATTCCCACCGTCCTTTGCCATTGGAAATACAGGCTTGGAATTCTGGGAGTTGTGGTCCAAAACATCAGGAGGGCCAAAGTTTGGACATGCCTGGGTTAGACATTATTCTAAGCAGGCAAATTATCCTTGCCTGGTATAAATCAGCTTCCTGTTTTCCTGCCTTCGTCTTCAGGTTGCTCATTGTACTTTCCCCTTTTTTCAGGAGGTGTAAGAGCTATCTCCTGGCTGTACCTCTTATTATTTTTGTCTTAGTCCAAGGAAGATGAAATGAGGCATGATTTAATGTGCCATGACTTTCCTTAAGTTCCTTGTATGCTTGTGTTTAAATGGAACCAGCCATCCATGTCTCCTGCCTGTTGGATCGTTTCCTTCTCAGCCTTAAAATATTTTAAGCAGAATTTTGTATTTGGATAAACTGCCCAGATGCATTTTCCCTCGGATTTTGAACAAAGTTTCCTTTCGCTCAAAGCAACATTTTTTTTTGTATGCGTGTGTTTCTGCATAAGCTGTATGAAGAAGAAAGTGAACCAGGAAAATGCATCTACCAAGATAATTCTTGGGCAGCCAAGGAAAATATTATGCTAGCCCAACGAAATGGGTTATTCAAGCAAAGTTCTACCAAGACAAACAGGAGAAAGTCAAGGATAAGTGAATTTTCCAGCAATCAGGGAGGCGAGCCTCTTAACTCATGTTATCAAAACCCTACAGCCATGCGGAGGGCCATGTTTGATTTAAATCTACCTGGAGAGGGGCTGGTGGTAGATGGTAGATGGCACGAAACCGTAAAGAAATCGGCAGTAGTGTCAAAAGGTCACCGGTGGATAATCTGTGGCAGGTAGCACAAACAGCCACTTTTCCAAGAGGACGTGGAGTCTGCAGGAGAGTTAACCCTTAGCAATTCTTATGATACGCCTGTGTTCCATCAGAGTCTAGAAATCTTAATTTTTTTGTCCTACAGCTCTCTCTCTCTCTCTCTCCATATATGACCAGACTTTCCCAAAGGGAACTCTGGCTGGTGAAGGAACTTTGGGAAGCCAAAGCTTTTCCCCAGGCAGCTTCCAAGTCCCTTCAAGCGACACATCCAAACTTGGGTTCCATCTAGAGTGCTTCTTTGCCCTGTGGTAGGAAGTGGTTAAGGACTATTGCTCTAAACCACACTTGGTTGCCTGTTGGGTGGTAAGACGCTCCACACCACATTCCCTAAGAGTTTTCTGTTTTCTACCTGATCTGGATGTGATTCCATGGGGGGCGGGCGGGGGGGATTCAGTGGAAGGTGGTTTTCTTGGGAAGGATATGACAGTTGACATGAGTTAAATTGGTGTGATTGGGTGATCTCATAGAATCATAGAATCATAGAGCTGGAAGAGACCTCAAGGGCCATCCAGTCCAACCCCCTGCTATGCAGGAACCCCCATCACAGTGTTTCTAACAGATGGCCATCCAGCCTGTGCTTAAAAACCTCCAAAGAAGGAGACCCCACCACCCTGCGTGGCAGCTTATTCCACTGCCAAGAAGGCATTTCTGTTAATTCTGTATGTACCCTTTTGAAGGGACCTTCAGTAGTAACTTCATGCCGGACTACTGGTGTCTGCCCTTAATTCTACAGAGGCAGGGGAAAAAAACATATCGTGACTTAAAACCAAAGGAAGCCACTGGTATCCTGTGGGACATCCTGTGTGCCATGGCAACCCTTGTTTAGCTTCACATTCCCAGACAGAATCCAGTCCACATTAAAGGGGAGAGGGGGGAGTTGGACCCCACTGTCAGGAATTACGAGGAGTTAACCTCAATAAGCAGCGTTGCAGCAATGTCAAGGATTAGAGGCAAAAATATGACAGACTCCGTTGCTGGTTTTCTTTTGCAGTCTATTTACAAAACATTTACAGGTTCCATTTAGTTTCCAGAGACTGACATCCAGTAGCACAAATAATCCAGCTACTCTTCTTGATCACAGGCAACACATCAGGCTTACAGCAAACTGGCTAAATAGCCCTGGCTAAACAGCAAGAACATATTGCAATACCTAAGGTATATATAATATGTCTTTCCAATCAATTCATTACTTTCACATCACATGTTACAATGCTTCTCTCATCCACGCTTCTGAGCAACGCTCCACTGTCCTTGGACACTCGCCTTCTTGTCAAGGCCACTTTATCAAGATTGCTTCAGCCCACAGCTAGACTCCATCTCTAATTGTAAGTTGAAGAAACTCACTCACATTATAAGAATATTCTTGACACTCATCCCCTGCACAAGTGCCCCACCCCACCCCGTTGCTGCAAATCAAGGAGCTACATCCAAAATGGAACAGTTGAACTGCATTTGAATTATCACGAGGAAGTGCTAATAACAGTGACTTGAATCAATCTCAATACCGCATCCTCGTATAGCCAACTTTTTATTATTAAAGACTTCTTTCTTAATGGGTCAAGAAACAGAGTTGTTTTTTTTTTCTTTAAAGAAATAGGATTATTTCCTGGGGCAGTCAAATATAATGGAAGATAGTGATTTGAACCTGGCTCTGGAACTGCTTTTTGGTTTTTGGTTAAGTCTTGTATCTGTTATGTAATCCCAGTCAAAGATTGTCTCTTGTACTGTGTTTTCAAATGCTGCTGCTGCTGCATGAAGCACACTTAAGTGGCTCCCGTAATCATCAGGACTTTAGGATCAAGATCAAGAAATTTCACACAATATTACAAGCAGTTGCAGATCTCAGAAATAACACCACCAGAGCTACAAAAATGGCATTAAGAGCAACATACCTAGTACACCGATACATAAAAATGGGATTGCTCCGTTTTCAATGCATTTCTATGGGAATTTGTATAAAGGAAAATTTGCTTAATTTCATTTGGAACGAATTAATTCCTTTATACAAGGTACCACTGTACTTAGGTTTTTGGTTAAAACTTGTATGTTATATAGCACCAGTCAATGTTTTTATAATTTTGATTGACTGTGCCTGGCATTTTAAAACAAGAAACAAACAAACAAGCAAACAACGTAGACAAGAAAATCTGACTTTGAATTATTTAATAAAAGCGGAAGCAACAAAGGCCTAGATCAGTGATGGCGAACCTTTTAGAGACCGAGTGCCCAAACTGCAATTCAAAACCCACTAATTTTTTTGCAAAGTGACAACACAGTAATTTAACCTGTATACGGGTGGCTATGAAGGGGTGATGTGGGGTGCCCACAGAAAGGGCTCCGAGTGCCACCTTTGGCACCCCTGCCATAGGTTCGCCAGATGGCCTATTTCTGAAGTAAACAAAGCCAGGAGCGACATTTTGTGCAGAAGGCTTTTGAGTTCTGCTACTCAAGATAACGTCTGAATTCTAACCTGCTCGTGACCTGACTTAGCCAAGCATCCGTCCACATTGCGATGAAAACAAAAGTTTCTTCAACAGATCTGAGGGTCTAGGCATGATGGTCTTAAGGCAGATATTTTCCCGTGCACTTGAGCGGTCCTTTGCACATTGTTGGTTTCCATGCATCCCTCTTCTTTTTCCTCCCCATGTCTTAAATGGCCCCTCCCTCTGGGACCCCTTCAGTGTTTCTCTGTATGGTTTGTTATGGGGGCAAAGAACAAGCCAGCGGAAGGGGTGACGCTTCAAGAGGGAAGGAGGAATTTTCACATTCCGCTCCCAGAATGACAGAATTAGAAGGCAGCTCAATCATACCTCGGCGCTTCTTGAGAAGTAGGGAGGGTGATGATAGCTAAGAGCAGCGCAAAGGAACATTTTTCTTACTCTAAATTAAAGGCATTCAATCCTTCTCACTTGGCTCCTTGTCATATTTATACACGAGGGCTAGAAGTGGGAGCATTGTATTTTCCTACCTGTGCCGCATTCCTGAACGATGCCTTTGTAATAAAGGAAAAAAGAGAATTACGTGAAATTAATTTAACCTTGCCCATAACAGTAGGGGGTGATTTGCTCCTGTCTCTTATTATTTTCTCAACATACTTAATGAAGATGGATAAGAGAGGTTGGCTTCTCTACTGAGTTAATTTGCCAGCTTTTCAAACTGGAGGTATTAAATAAGAGGTATGGGAAATGTTGTTAAGATTTTTTTTCCCTTGACAACGCTCAAGTTCTTTTTCCATGCTGCATGTTGTCAGTGCAACACTTTGCATTCCTGTTCAGAGATAGGTTCCAATCACTTGCAGATAGGTTGGATCCCAACCTAAAAAAGGCATGTCCAAAGTCAGGCCTGGGGGCCAAATGTGGCCCGTTTTCAAATTTCCAGCGGCCCGCGGCTTCTTCTCCCTGCCAGCTCAGCCTGTTACACATCCCCGCCAGCTGGCTCCTCCCCATACTGGATGGAGGCATCAGCTTGCAGTTTTATGGTTTGCCTGCCCTCCCTGCCTCTGTCCACCACCCCAGCCACCTGACTAACGTACCTGCCCCCAGCTCCGTTGCTGCAGCGTGCTTCCCTCCTCCTTGCATGTTAAAAAGACTTGACCAAAGTCCGACCCCGGGGCCCCAATGCGCCTGAATGGTCGGCCCACACACATTTTCGCCTTGCCAAATCTGGCCCTCCTTGCAAAAAAGTTTGGACACCCCTGGTTTAAAAGGTAGGGAGCCATCTAGAACACTCAAGAGACAACCTGCACTCCATTATTAGAAGAGATTCACTGCAGACTGTTTGGGTACCACACCCTCTGGACCACCACCACCACCACCACCCACTTGTATTACCTTACCTCTTGTCATTTTGATGGAACAGAGTCGTTCTGAAGGGGAAGACCTCAGATAGGTCTGATCCAGCGCCCTGTCTGTTGAGTGCAAACACTCGTCTCCAGGTCCCCAAAACAGCTGACGGACAGGCATTGATTGAGACTGTGATGCAGAGACTTCTGGATTTCTGTTTGTTTGCTAAATATGCGGTTTTGCGTGGAATATACACCATTGTGAATGACATGCAAATAGAGCAGATTGAGAAGCTGCCATTGGTATCAATAGCAGTTTCTTTATGTGACTTAACAGTGGTTTGTGTGTGCCTATGAGATATTTCTTTCTTTCTTGGGATTCTGGGCCAAGGGAAAGAGTCCCTGCCTTTGGGGGCTCTAGTCCTCATGAGGGAAATGAGAGACAAAATGCAGATCAAATAGATTTGCATAACGTTATCTAGGTTACAGAATTTAATTCATCTAGATGAAGCATTTCCATTTTTAAAAAATATAATGTAGAGTACACCTGACCCTGACTGCCAATTTCTGTGACTCTTCCCCTCGTTCCCTGCTTCAGTTGATCAACTTTGTCTGTTGCTTCGAATAAGGGTCCCGACCTGTCTCTTAAATACCAAGAGTGGTAAACGGCAATGGTGGCTTTGGAAATTGGCTGCTTGATTACATGCAGAAGCCCCTTCGTGTTGTGCATTCTTGACTATTGGGAAAGACCAAGGGTTTCCCCACACAACTCTACCACAGAATGCCAAGTTGATTCTGACAAGGATAATAACAGAAGTACGTATGTGAAGATTCTCAGTCATCCAGGTTCGTTTAACTGGGAGTTGAGTCATGGCTACTGGACTTCTTTTTTGAGAGATAGAAACGTTTTGCTGTTCATCCAAACAGCTTCATCGGTCTGAATACAGCTAGTGCAAGAGACCTTCTTATAGTCAGCTTGACCTCTTGTCCCCTGGTCTGATTGGCTCATAAGATGAACAAAGCCTGAATAGGCTCGTTAGGGAGACATTAGTGTCCATGGCCTTAAGGTAAACAATGGCCTAAGGTGCTGAAACCCATCAAGAATGGGTCGTTAGCTGTGACCTGGTGGTGAAGGCTCCTTGATTTGCCTGGGGACTTTGGAAAGCACAGCCTGATAAGTAGCAGATAGACTATGCCGGAGCCCACCACCTCTGTTGAGGGAGGGATTTTCAATGCTAACATGAATGGCTTCCCTTACTCCTCTCTCAAACCACCTCTCTTCTTTGTCTAATATGTGTACATCCTCATCTTTGAAAGAGTGGCCTTTTTCCTTCAAATGGAGGTGTACTGCTGATTCTGGTCCTGAGCTGTTACCTCTCCTATGTTGGGCCATTCTTCTGTTTAATGGCTGTTTAGTTTCTCCAATGTAGAGGTCTGAACACTCTTCACTGCATTGGACTGCATATACTATATTGCTCCTTTTATGGTTTGGTATCGGATCCTTTGGGTGGACAAGTCTCTGCCTTAGTGTGTTCATGGGTTTGAAATAAACAGGGATGTGGTGTTTGCCAAAAATCCTTTTAAGCTTCTCCGAACACTCCCGCCATGTCGGAATGACATGAAGAATGGAAGAACCTGGTCATTCCTTGCTGCTGCTCTAAGTAGATTCCTCAGGCTCAGGAGGGTTGGTAGGAAACCTGCAATTTGGTTTCACTCCATCCTGGTCTTCACATCTGTGTTGGTTCACTTCACCCTGATGTGAAGAGGCTCGCTAGATGAACAATGGCTGGCTATGTGTGTGAATGTCACATCTCTGTAGTCACACACACCCAGTCATTGTCTGTCTAATAACTCTATTCAGACCAGGGTGAAGTGAAACCAAGGTGGAGGATAAATTGGAGGTCTCCTAAAAACATTCCTCAAACTGAAGAACAGATGAGTAACAAAATGTTTCAACCTAACAAAAAAGGAGAAGTCGTCTAGTTGTCATGACTCTGGATAGCCTCACTTGGACAACTGAGAATCTTCAGACACCAAGATCTCAACCACTGAAGAATCCGTCAAGGACCTTTCCTTGATATTGAGCTGGAACTCCTAACACGGCTTTTAAGGTAAGCGAGATATTGAAAGAGCTGTTTTACTAGTTCCACACCCCCAGTAAGTGTCCATGGTTGAGCAGGGATTTGAATCAAAGCATCATGAGTTCTTCTAACCTGTCGTTCTAGTCATGACGCCACGTGGTGTTACCACTGCTGAGGACTACCTGTGTTTATCGATGTGTGCCATGGAGTTTGGATCGGGGCCACTAAATCGTTTCCTTGGTTTCTTAAGACGTGTTTCAGAATATGAGCAATTCAAGCAGAGACCTTGATTGGGTTGTATTTTTAGTTAGCAGTAAGAGGCTTAATAATAATGGCCTGAATATTCACCAGCCAAGCTGATAAGGATGTGTCCCTTTAGCATTTTGCAAAACAAAGTAATGCAGATATCAGTAACAGAGACACGCCACACGAAGCGTAAAGATAGTAAGTTTGAAAGAGTTCTGGGAGTTAAGAATTTACATGTCTTTATTAATTATTAGATGTTATTAGTGTATGACTAAGTAGCTGGGAAGCTCTAAGCGTTCTTTTGAAGTAGTGTACCCAAATTAGATTGCAAAATAAATAAATAAAATACACCCAGTAATGTCTACTCTAATGAATATTTCTAAATACACAAATCACACTTTATTAAGGCAGTGGATCTTTTAACTGTAAAAATATTATGACTGTGACGCTGGGGAAATCCATTCAGAATTATAAAACATTTGGGGACTCTGTCTTCTTCTTCTTCTTCTTCTTCTTCTTCTTCTTCTTCTTCTTCTTCTTCTTCTTCTTCTTCTTCTTCTTCTTCTTCTTCTTCTTCTCCTTCTTCCTTCTTCCTTCTTCTTCTTCTTCTTCTTCTTCTTCTTCTTCTTCTTCTTCTTCTTCTTCTTCTTCTTCTTCTTCTTCTTCTTTCTTCTTCTTCTTTCTTCTTCTTCCTTCTTCTTCTTCTTCTTCTTCTTCTTCTTCTTCTTCTTCTTCTTCTTCTTCTTCTTCTTCTTCTCTCTTCTTCTTCTCTTCTTCTTCTTCTTCTTCTTTCTTCTTCTTCTTCTTCTTCTTCTTCTTCTTCTTCTTCTTCTTCCTCTTCTTCTTCTCCTTCTTTCTTCTTCTTCTTCTTCTTCTTCTTCTTCTTCTTCTTCTTCTTCTTCTTCTTCTTCTTCTTCTTCTTCTTCTTCTTCTTCTTCTTCTTCTTCTTCTTCTTCTTCTTCTTCTTCTTCTTCTTCTTCTTCTTCTTCTTCTTCTTCTTCTTCTTCTTCTTCTTCTTCCTTCTTTCTTTCTTCTTCTTCTTTCTTCTTCTTCCTTCTTCCTTCTTTCTTCTTTCTTCTTCTTCTTCTTCTTCTTCTTCTTCTTCTCCTCCTCCTCCTCCTCCTCCTCCTCCTCCTCTAATCGTAAGAGTTAAGGGTATTGTATGACTTTTTAAATGGGCTTCAGAAAATCGATCTAAAAGCTGCCACCCCAGCCCTCAATTTAGCATGTGGGCCAGGTTTTCATATAAAATTAGGCCTATTTAAAAATAAACTGCATGTATAACAAAATATTGCAATCCAAGCACATGTTGTTAAGGAGTCATAAAAAAAATACGGTAGGTTCCATGTTATGAGGGTGATCTAAAACCCCTTTCTCACAAATTACATGTTGTAGAAGCAGGAAACATTGTTACAAATGTCCCCCCCCCATTTTAATATATGGAGTTAATGAAACAGCAAATCCATTTTTCGAAATGCAGTAAAACAAGGCTGAACTCTCCTGGAATTTTGAATGACCCTTCAATAAAATTTTATAGGAAACTACAGTGAGGCCAATCAGTCAGTCTGCTGTGCACATGGCATTTTATATACTCCAGTGGGCTGGTTCACACCAGAAGTTGATAGTTATTTCTTGTGAGCTTAGGTGCTCTGGACACACATGGGACTCCCCTGCCTCCGGAACTTTTCCCCATGGCTAATATAAGAAGATAAGAAGAGCCATGCTGGATCAGGCCAAAGGCCCATCTAGTCCAGCTTCCTGTATCTTACAGTGGCCCCACCAAGACTAGATATGTCTCCTGATACCACTCCCCTGCATCTGGCCGCTTGAAGTCCCCTGGTTTTAAGCATGGAGATTACACATCTCCATCATGGTTTGTAACCTGTGATGGACTTTCCCTCCAATCCTCTTTTGAAGGCACCCAGGCCAGATGCCATCACCATATCCTGTGGCAGGGAGTTCCACAGGCTAACAATACGCTGGGTAAAAAAAAATATTTTCTTTTGTTTGTTCTCGCTCTCCCAACTCTCAATTTGAGTGGATGTCCCCTAGTTCTGGTCTTTTGTGAGAGGGAGAAGAGCATCCCTCTATCCACTTTACTCATGCCCTGCATTATTTTGTACATCTCAATCATATCCCACCCCAGGGCACCTTTTTAATGAGAGGGACAGTGCTTGATGTCTCTCTGGATGAGTTGTTTGTGTTCATGTGTGGCTTCTCCCTGTGCTGAAGTGAATGGAAATAAGAGACTAGTTTCTTGGCACTGAACTGAAAAACTGGACAAGCAAGATAGGGAGTGGAGCATATAAAGGGGCTCTGCATTAAGAATTTAGGTACTTTCCCTCACTAGTAGAATACTTCCACTCAGCCCACTCTCCACTGTGTTTTGTCTGAACTTGTGAATACACCACAAGTGCAATGGAAGGGACATGTTTCCAAATCAAACATTGGTCCCTAGAAATTCAGATGTCCAACTTTTAACAGATTAGGGGCTCTTTTATTCCATGCCCCGTGAGCAAAATGGAACACAGCATTGGCTAATTTAATACCCCAGGTTCTCCTTTCAGAAAAGCTACACTTCTGTGCGAGAGGCTGTCCTTTCTCCTATGAGTTAGAACCCTTGGTTGTTTATGAGAAACATCAGAACCTTCTTATACCAGCCATTCATCTTGTGACCTTCAGTGGAGTCCTTTCTATCCTTGCCAGGAGACGTCTCCATCACTCGGATTGAACCAACCGAGTGATGGTTACAGCATCGTACAGAACACAAGAAGAAGCTGCCTTAGAAACAACCAGACGGTTTGCTAGCCACAGTGACTGGTAGTGACTTCCCAGAAACTGAAGCCAGGACTGTTTGAGATGCAATGGACGTGGTCTTCTGTTGGGAGTATGGTCCTTCTTACAGCATAGCTATGCCAACATGGAAAGCATTATACCACACTTTGAGGAAAGGGTCTGTAAGATGGAGTTCTTTTTCATCGCAATTTGCTTTGACGGCGGCTCACGCAACAGCAGTGGGACCTCTGAGAGCCTTTGATAGTTCCTTGGCTGTTCCCAAGACCCTGTAGAACCAATGTTGTAAAGAATAAGGCTGTGTGTATTAACAGTGTGGGCGTGCCATTTTTAACACATAGGAGTGATATATAGGACTTCCCATGTTCCATAAATGTAAATGTAATGTGGGCTTAGACCACAATTCTCAGATGACTGACCTTGAGCAGCCCTGTAGACCTCACAAAGACTCTTTCAGAATAGGCTGCATTCCAGAAACCATTTTACTTCTGCTTTTAATTCAGGCTCCCTATTTACCCCACCCCAAGGGCTCTGGTTGACTCAATTTTTATGTAGTTAAGTTTTGCCTTTTAATTGTACTGCTTAAAGTACATCGGCATACCCACAAGAAATGCAAAATACCTTCTCTTCTTCTCTCTTACCTAAGGCGATCATTCTAAGGAGGAAAGTGATCTGAGATTTAGAAATGAGGAGATCCTAAATGCAAATTTGTGCTCTGTTCCAGTTTCTTCCTTGAAAAGAATATGTGTGCATTTGGAAAGAGAAAGAGGAGGGGAATTATTAGCACTTCTACTTGCACATGTTGGTCTGGTCTCTCTCTCTCTCTTTCTCTCTTTCTCTCTCATATGTAACTGACCAAATTTGTACCTAGCAGTTTTAGACATTATGATAAAAAAAAACACTATCAGAGTAAAATTTGTTATTCTTCCTTGTGTGTGTTTGCATCAGCCGCTGAAAATAAATAAAAATGATCACTTGGTCTTTGTTAAAATCATTAAAGAACTTCTACTGTTTAAAATACACATAGAATAAACTCACAGTGCTTAGAGTTAGACACTTAGACATATAGGTACTTGTTATACAGGTTTGTATATTATTCTTAAACGTGACAGACATAGCTAACTATAAGAAACAGCTACGTCTTACGTCCTAAAACATATCTAAGACATATCTCACAAACTGTATCCTGCTATATATTTGCCCTTTCTGCCCCTACAAACCCTGTCAGTGGTGGTGAACCTTTAGCACTCCAGAAATTTTGGACCACAACTCCCATAGTCCTTTGTCATTCGCAATACAGGCTTGGAATTCTGGGAGTTGTGGTCCAAAGCATCTGGAGTGCTGAAGGTTTGCCACCACCACAAGCCGTAGCAACCCTGTCAGCTCTTCCTGAGTGACCACTAACTGATCCTTGCTTGATACATTTCTCTGGATCACACCAGGCGCCTTCTGATTGCTCCGAACGCATTTGGATAGATAGGGGGGATGTGCGTGCCAGAATAGGTACGCATGCATCTTCTAGCTTTTGAATGTACAGCCTTAGGGTCACACAAGGGTGGCTCTCCAGAGAGCCTTGGTCTGCAATTCCCAATGGCGGAGATGATGGAAACTGTAGTCCAGGAACTTTGGGAGGGCTACCTATTCCCCAGTTCTAGTTTTATGGGTTTCAACTTTGATATTCCATTCCGGTGTCAACCTACTGTGTACAGGCCTATTTTCTGTGGCTTTATTTTGGGTCCTTCATGCTCCCCCTCTCTCTTGAGAACCTCTGGATTTCCCCCTTACAGCTTTCTGGCAGCATTGGAAAGAGAAGCTGCTTCAGACCACCAAGGTTTGATGCAATGGTACCTGGTTGTACAAACCCTACTGTATTGTCCAGGCATGTCCAAACTTCGGCCCTCCTGATGTTTTGGACCACAACTCCCAGAATTCTAAGCTTACATTGCCAAGGGCAAAGGACGGTGGGAGTTGCTGTCCAAAACATCTGGAGGGCCGAAGTGTGGACATGCCTGGTATAGTCCATGTTCAGGCCTAGAAGCAGTTGGACAAGTCTGTGTCCGGTGAGCAGGCTGTTGGAGGTGGGGGTGCTGATTCAGCAGGCCCGTGGCTTGCATAACATGCTCCAATCCAAGGAGGAAGCAGCTGTGTCAAAAATGTCTGTGAAAACAGCCAGTCAGGAAGGGGGAAAAAAGTCTTTCCTCCCCCTTTTCCTGTGCTAACCTCGTCAGAAATGAATAGCATGGTGGTGGTGGTGGTGGGGGGGAAGCTGTAACTTCCAGGGATTAGCAATAAAATGTGGCATATATTTCTTTAAAAGGCTGAGGTGTGGAAGTCTGGGTGGAGATTGATTTATAATTCCAGGAACGATTTAATGGGGTTCACTGTTGAACAAGGTTTTTTTTTATAAAAAAACAACAACCCACCATACAGCTGAACTCGGAGAAGGATTGAGAGAGATGGTGTGTGTGATGTGTGTGTGTGTGTGTGTGTGTGTGTGTGTGTGTGTGTGAGAGAGAGAGAGAGAGAGAGAGAGAGAGAGAGAGAGAGAGAGAGAGAGAGAGAGAGAGCTTTCTTGAATGCAAGTTGATAGAAAGTTCACCTGAAAGCATTGGCCATTAATCATCCAGGAAAGGGAAGCCTAGCACCCCCATGTTCGTCTGTGTTGTAAATTGTAATAATACAAGTGAGAAAATATATGCAACATTTGTGTGGCCATTGGGGCACATTTGACCCTGGGCCAAGTCCAACGGGCTTGTGGCTTTTTAGCAAATGCCACAAATATACAAGGTTTGTTTGAGTTGTTAATGGACTTTATAGTGCTTTCTGTGTTCTCAGCCTTGTGAGAACCTGTGTTGACTTGCAGGAACCAAGACCACCCATTGAGATTCATGGCTTGGGGGTGGGGTGGGGGATCCCAGACTTCAAAACCCAACTTTTTAGACCACGTTGTTTCTTGCAAGCACATGTATAAAAGATTGGAGAGGTATTTCAGATTGCTATGGGTGAACAAGAATATTGGGGAACATCCTCCACTTCTCTTGAGATGCTTGGCTCCCACAGCCATCCTGTTGTTGTTGTTTTTTAAGTGAAGGGACTGTCTAACAATGCAGCTTGCTTCCACCCTCGGCTTAAAGTGGTACTTCCTAGGAAGGACTGAGTCTTTTTCTACTGAGAATGTGCTGTCAAGAGATGCTTTAGCTTTCTCCATAAGCTGTGCCTGTTTGTTGTTTGCAACTGGAAGAGGTAGGGAGCACATCTGCTTCTGAGGAGCTTCCTTGGAGGGGTTGATCTGCTGGAAGCATTTGTTGCTTCAAAATGTGGCGGATAGCAGCAGTGGCTCTCTAGAAAGGGGGGGACAGTAAGGGTTCTTCCATGGTGGGGGGTGGCAATGGTAAATTTGCTGGGTGGTTATGCAAAGGTTCTGCTTCCTGAGGCCGTGACCTTGCTTTGCCAAATGGTCAGGGCCGGCACGTGTCCATTAAGGCGAACTAGGCAGTTTCCTAGGGTGCCAAAATGGACAGGGGGCGCCGCCCACCGCCGTCCATCCCCCCCATCGCCCCCTGCCACCCCCTGCCACCCCGCCGCCGCTGCCCACCCCCCGGCCTCCCCCCCACCGCGCCGCCGCCCGGCACCCCCCAACCCCCCGCCCTGCCACCACTGCCGCCGCCGACCACCCGCTGACCGCTGACTGCCCCCCGCCCCCCCCACCCCTTGCCTAGGGTGCAAAAAACCCTAGCGCCGGCCCTGCAAATGGTAACTTCACAATCCTCCTGAATCATTGGCCAGAACCACATGGTTTGACACATCTGATGGCACAGCCGGCTTTCATCTTCTGTATTAAATATGTGTCAGTAAATCAGTCATATAGGTCATGTGCAAATCTGGATACAACTGATCGGGGGGGGGGAGATGACTTTGACTCATGAGTTGAATTGTAGCTATGGTAGAGGGGTTGTTGTTAAGAAGTGGTTGGCTTTTAAATGTTTCAGAGATTAGCAGAGTTATGCATTGGCGTGGAAAGATAATTGCTAAGCACAGATTTGAAGCTGGGAGACAGAAGTTTAACTTTATCATAAAAGCCTGTATTACCAAAACATACAGAGATACACAACGAGATAAAACACACAGCATAAATATCACACAGTAGTGGGGAAACTGCTCATCTCTCAAAAAAAGCAGTCCCAAAGTAAAATGGGTTACAATCCTGCCTTTTGTACATATGGCAGACATCTTATATTATAAACCAATCACATGAGTATACATAGCCAGACAATGTTAAGCAGTTATCCATGGCACCTGGATAGAATTATTCTGACCTTTTCATGTGATTACACGATACATCTGTGTCTTGACAAATGACTAGGCATTTATACACAGAAACCATTTTGAATCTGTTAAATGTTGTATGACATACATTTCGTTAAAAGTTACATTGCTTGACAGTTGTAACAGACTTCTTTAGAGCTCATCTTGGCGAAGGAGTCAGCAGTGGTCTATGAACGGAGTGGTAGAGGAAGTCTACCTTGCATTTTTTCCCAGTTGAGATATCACACCAAGCAATAGGTAGCACAGGCATTGGCTTTAAAATACCTCTCAAACCATGGTTCTCACCCACCTTTCTCCTAATGTTGATAGCACATCAAAGAATTATGGAAACATTAGCCATATTTTGCTGTGATGCCTGAATGGTACCTAAATAGCCGTTCTTATTTCTTCCCTCTGATGTCTGGAAAGCAGAGAACAAGACAGATTTCACTGGAATATTAATGTCCTAGAGGATTTGGCCATCCATAATTAGGCCTTTTTTGCATAAACCTACTAGTGCTACTTTTTTTTTTGTGGTGGTGGGGAGGAGGTCTTGCTTGCTTTTATTCCCTGCAAAATAACCTTCATCACCTCTTCATATAATCTGAATCAAGCGAATGTTCTCCTTGCTTGTCCCCCCCCTCCTCCCATTTGACAGGAGCGTTTGAACTGTCTGGATTTTGTCAGCTTCTCTTCCTCACCATAAAAAAAACCCCACCCCACCCCCACCCCACCCCCCACCCCTCCGCCAGTCTCCATCAGGAATTCTGAGAAAAGCAACTGAAGAGCAGATGCAAACTTGGGGCACGAAACTAGCTCAATTTGTCTCTTTCACGGGCCTGTCCTGTCGTGAAAGGGACAACGCATAATGGCCTGATGAAAGAGTGATTTTTTTTGGGGGGGGGAATCTGGCAAAAGGCCATGGATCACACTGAGCCTTGTGTGGTGAGTTTTGAGAAAATACCCAATCACCGCTCTTTTTCTTTCTTCAGGAAAGCTAAAAGTAGTTTAGCACAGAAGGAAAGCTTTCTAGTTCAGATCCATGAGCCTGAAAATACCCTCGAAAGCAAGGAACGCTGTACAGTAGGACCCCAGTATCCGCTGGGGATTAGTTCCAAGCCTTCCCGTGGATAATGAAAACCACGGATAAGAGAGAATGCCAAAATGTCCCTAAAACTGCTGTTTTGTGAGAGTAACTTGCTTTATAGCTGCTATTTTGCAATAGTAGCTTGCTTTACAGCTGCTGGCAGTTTGTGACAGTAGTTTGCTTTACGGCTGCTGAATGATTTATTTATTTTTTTCCCCTCTGACAACTGTGGATAACTGAATCAGTGGATAATGAACCAGTAGATATGGGGGTCCTACTGTAATCTTCATGTCCTGCATACCCAGCCAGCTGGTTGGCCTGATGGTGGTAGGTTGAATTGCTGGTGCAAACCAAAGGGTTAGAGATAGAGTTAATTTTAGTTAATAGTATCTTGGCTTTTCCAACCTATTTTTCTTCAGCTGTGTACAACTACAGCTTCCATTATTTCCTGGCCAGTGCGGCCCTTGCTGAGGTGGGCTCGGAGATGGTGAGGCCTACAGTTTTACACATCCAGAGTGCAGCATGCTGAGAAATGTCAAGTAGATCCAGCTCTGTTCTCAGTAGAGAATCCTGGGCACAGACAAACCTAATTTTAGTAGCCTCCTATAAGACAGCACCTCTATAGGACATCAGGAACCTCATTTAAATTTGTTTGCTGAATGAGTTGATGAATGTGATTTATATAGTCATAGCATAAAAAATGACTGGTACATTTGCTTCCCGTTTTATCATTTCAGGTATTCCTTTTAACCACCGTGAGTGCTGATTTCCAAAACAATGCAAAACAGATATTTGTCTCTACCAGATACTATGTTTGACAAATAGACCAGTTTAGATGTTGGTACAAAGGAAACTACCCCGGCTGTGTCCAGTGGCTTTCTTAGAAAGGCAGGGGATGGGTTACTCTTCTTATCTTCATTGTTTCCATCGAAGGATTGCTTTTTTCAGGAGGTGAAAAGGTAAAAAAAAAGTGTACTAAGAGGCACGTTATTGTTGCTGACTTTGTTTTCATATGGGAAGCAGGACTGACCTGTTTCGGATGACCCCAGAGTCAAACAAAGATTCACTGATTTTATACTCCTATCTCCGCAGTATAGGAATGGAACTCCCCAAGGCCCCCGGACATTAATGAGCAGTGATATTTGTAGGAAAGAACTGCATAGCTTGGGCAACTGGGAAGTTTGCTGCCTTTGCCAGCGTTGTCCGCATCCTCGGGGTGAACGGCTTTGGCATTAAAAGTAAGCCCCTTGGTTGTTCAACGTAGCATCGTTGCTTCTTGCAGATGTGAACTGGAGCAGTATGAGAACAGCCGTGGTGGAATCGTTCCCAAACCGCTCTGGTAACATGAATTGGCCTTTAGTCACATCCAGATGGTCTGCTTAAGGAGAGGATTAATCAGGGCTGCTCCAAACTCCAATATTAATGTTACTCGATGTCTCCTTTGTAGACGTTGCCTTGTTCTCACCCCCTCTTCGAGGGCTAGAGAAGCTCCCTGCTCCATATGCTCAGGAGGGAAGGCAGCCCATCTCAGAATGGAGCCAGTATAGCGGTAAATCTTTTATATTTATTTCCGTTATTCTTCTAAAACAGACTAGAGTCGTCCCCCGTGTTTTCTCCGATCCCAGCGGCTGGTGCAAAGTTCTACAAGTGTTCTCGGATAGGCAACACCTGTTTATCGCTAATACATAGATATCATTCTTTCCATTAAATGAGCTCAGGTGGTGGAACTTTGTAAGTAAAACTGAGCGGCCCAGAGCCAAGGCGGTTGCTTCTCTGTGGTTTGGAAAATCTGCAAAGGTCCAAACATTGTCGGTTTTGAAAGATCATGAGAGCTGTATGTCGGGAACCAATGAGCTGAGCGGATGCCGGTCTTAGAGTGAAAGCAAGACGGTCGGAGCTAAAGAAATCAGAAGCAGTCTACCAGTCCCTTATGTGCTGGAGAACAATTGGCGCCAAGGAGTACTTAGGTCAGTTGAAAACAGTCCCATTTCCCAGCTAGGAAAGGGTAAAGAGAGAGGGAAGACAAGAAACAGATTTGCTCAAGTCCCTGGCAGCTTACAGTATACTTTCTGGAGAAGGGACTATGCATGTGGGCGACATTTTCTTTCTTTCTACTCTTTAGTTATAAATACCCAGATTTGGGGCTGACATCTCTTTTGCTGCATTAAATAACAGAGGGGAAATGTTTGAAGGTGTACGTCCGACTTCTTGCTTCCTCACAGTCAAAGTGGTAGGTAACTTGACCTGAAATAGATAGATAGATAGATAGATAGATAGATTAGATAGATAGATAGATAGATAGATAGATAGATAGATAGATAGATAGATAGATAGATAGATAGATAGATAGATGAGGGAGGGAGGGAGGGAGGGAGGGAGGGGGAGACAGACAGACAGACAGACAGACAGACAGACAGACAGACTGACAGATTGACAGAATGACAGAGAAAGAGATGGTAAAAGGAAAACCCCCAGAAAAAAATCATTTTTATATGTATTGCTAGAAGTGGTCACTAGGGGATGGCAGAGATTATATGCTGTATATTCTTTGCTAGCAAGTGTTCATAGGTATGAATACATGTAAGTATTCACACATGTGAAAACAGTTTTTTACTGGATTTTTTTCTCTTTTTGTTTAATATTTTTAATATTTTCAGACCATGGAAAAGTGAATCAGTGGATATTGATCCTGTGGATGAAGGGTCCCTACTGATTGTACTGACAGGTAGAGGATTGTGTCTTATTCCGGCCCCACAACCCCATAATTCTCAATTCTGAGAGTTGCATCAGAGAGACCTGCACCTACAGACACCAAAATGTGCCTTCCCTGGGGAAAAGTCCTAGGTGGAAAGCTTTAGAAGCAGTGATGTCCAAACTCTGGCCCTCCAGATGTTTTGGACCACACCTCACACAGTCCTTTTGTCGTTGGCAATATAGGCTTGGAATTCTGGGGGTTTTGGTCAAAAACATCTGGAGTACTGAAGGCTATGTCTGCCCTAGCTTCATGTGTAGAAAGGAAGCTGCTGGATAGGGATTGTCCTTTCTGGGGGGTGGGGGTGGATAGCCAAAACTCTCATGTCTCTTCGCTGATGCCATCCTGTCTTAAAGAATCATAGAATCATAGAATCATAGAGCTGGAAGAGACCTCAAGGGCCATCCAGTCCAACCCCCTGCCCTGCAGGAACCCCATCACAGTATTTATGACAGATGGCCATCCAGCCTCTGCTTAAAAACCTCCAAAGAAGAAGGCTCCACCACTCTTTGTGGCAGCATATTCCACTGCTGAACAGCATCATACCATCCTGTCTTAAAGGATTTTGTGGGAGCAGCTAGTTTGGTGAAGGAAACAAAACCCACCACATTTCCAGAAACTCTCCAAGCTTTTGTGTCTGATGTTTTCAAACCATGTTTTTTCTGTAGTAGACTTTCAAACTCAGAAATTGTAGCAAAATAATGGATAGAAAATAACTACTTGGGTGAGGTTAGAAAGTCTGAGGTGTTTTTTGTTAAGAAAATACTCCCACTTTTTTTTGGTTCACCCAAACGCTAAAATTTGTTACATCCTTGTTCCTTTTCCCAGTTTTGTGCATTTTTCCGCCCCCCCTCAAGAGAAACAGTATAACAGCAGACCAAACACAAGTGGATAAGTGTTGGATTCATTAAACCGGTGAAATGGCAGAGTAGGTCTGTCATAAATACACCTTTCCATCAAGAGTTCATAAATTGTAGCAGCTGGGTATTGATTGGAGTATACTGGGCATTTATCATTCATATTAAAAAGGGGGTTACTTTTTCCAATTGCTTTTTAACGCCCGCTCCCCGCTTCATCAATTTGGTAGGCTCGTAACAAGGTTGTTTGAGACCCAAGGGAAAAGCAGAGGCGGTAGTCTTCCAGAAAATAAAAATTTAATCTAAAGGCCATAAAGTACTTTAAAGTCTGTTCTAAGAAACATCCATTATATCCAGTTGAAATTGTGTGCCGGAATGAACTCAAAATGACATACTGGCCTATATTATGAAATCACATTTCAGCCCAGGCTCTTCAGAGAGCAGAAACACCTCACAGACTCAAAGCTTTTTCCATATATGATCTATACAAATGTGTTTGATCAAACCTTTAAACAGAGTAACAGTTCCATTATACTAAGGTGAATAAGGACCGACGTCAAAGCTTGTATTTTGAATACTTGTCATTTCCCAAAATGGGTGGGGTGTGGGGTGGGGACACACTTAGACTTGTACTTTTTAATATGAGCTCAGGAAATGACCAGATTCTGAATCAGGCAGTTGGCCCAGATTGGACCCTACTGTCTAAATTCATTGGAGCCAACTCTCTTGAATTTTAGACAGCGGTGCTTCTGAGACTTAACAGGAGATGCCCAGACTTGACACTTGTACAGGCAGGTCATGAGCTCAGCCATGGAGCAACTCTTAAATTGACCAAAATAAAACACAAACAATGCAAATGATGCCTTCTATATTCTTGCGCCTCTACTGAGATTACATTAAAAAAACAACTTGCTATTCTGCAGAATAGAATACAGTACTATCTTTCACTACTGCCTACTGTCTCTGATTCTAGTTTCTTTTTTCTTTCCTAATTATTCACATTAATAAGTGCATACAATAGCGAGCTGAAATACCAGCTGAGAAGGTACACCACAACATTAGACATATGGCCTAATAGTTGACTTTGATTGGGATTCTGGTCCTGTGTGTTCACTTCGTCTCAAGTGTTAGTTCTTAAGGAGTAAGCCAGGAATGTGGATGATAGAGTGGCTACCTTGCAAATTAGGTTGTGCAGATGTGGTGGTAAGAATTTTAAAAGAGACGACAGATGGAAAACTCTATAGACAGGCCATGGTAATGTTGTGGATGGATGGATGGATGGATGGATGGATGGATTGTAGGTGGTTATTTGTGTTTTGCTTGTTCCATGCAAGAATGTAACCAAATGTAAAATAAAGTTTGGCACCAAAATAATAACCACCCTGTATTAAACCCTACTGTTTACCCTGCTATATATCTGCAGTAAAACAACCCTACTGTATATCCACAGTAGAATCAATATTTGATTGAGTCTACTGTAGGTATTTTGAAAAATTTGGTCTGTTTACATTCTTGAAATTAACGTAGCCCTTTTTTCCCTCCTTCTAGTTGAAGAAGGTGAATCATCGGACTTTACGCTGAACTGGGACTCATCAGTGACCCAATCAGGTAAAAATGGCAGTTGCTATGTACAAGAAATTGTTTATGTCTCATTTTGCTCTTTACTCCGAAACCTATCCATTTTGTAACGCAATTTCTCAATCGGTGGCCAATAAAACCCACGTGGCCAATAAAGCCCATTACATACAAAGACTAATATAGCCTTATTCTCCTGAGAGCCGTTCTTTCTTCTGTTAGGCACATTGAATTGGGTTACAACTTTTCAGGCCTCGCTTCTTTGAAGTTTTCTGAAATGGGCACTCCTGTACCTCTATTCCGATCTAATTATAAAAGGAGTAACCTTTGGTGGGAATTTTCTCTCTTAGTCCCAAGGCTACAACGTTTGTGTTTTTGGATGTTAAATTTTTTTTTTTTGTAGATGCAGAAGCCTAAAAGGTCACTATTGATGATTGCCCCATTGGTAAGGACCGAAGGGTAGCTTTTCTGGGAATGTGGAAAGACTTTGAAATGGAGACAAATTTGATGGACCTTGGGTTTCAGCTCACACTCATGGTATCCAAGATTTCTTCAGAAGGAAGGTGGGATTTTGGAGAAGATGTTTGGTTTCCAAGGGAATTAACTAGCACTCTGAATCCCATCTTGCGGTGCTCCGAAAATGACTGGTAAGAAGGAGCAAACAAGGAGTATATGAAGGCAGCTTGCATCTTTAAATGACAATATTGCAAGGGAATGATGAAATGCTCTCAGAAATGGGAGTACATGTTTTCTCATGTCCAGAGAGAGAGAGAGAGAGAGAGAGAGAGAGAGAGAAAGAAAGAAAGAAAGAAAGAAAGAAAGAAAGAAAGAAAGAAAGAAAGAAAGAAAGAAAGAAAGAAAGAAAGAAGAGGGGACCAAGGAACTCTGATAATTTTAAACATCTGGCAAAATGATTTGGTTTCATGGACATTCCCCCCCCCCAACACCCACCCACCCAAATTGGAGGCAGAGTCGAATGTTGTTGATTTGGGCTGGGGCAGCAAATGAAAAGTGAGGCATGGTGATACCTCTTTTATTGAAGTTCTACATCACTTGACTGGTGCTAATACAAAAAGGAAGATCATAAAAGAACATAATGAAAGCCCCGCACGCTGGGGCCACGGGACTGGTTTCAGTTACGGAATATAGCTTGGGAGGTGCACCATGCGACAGAGAGCTACCCCACAGTATTACTCCGCTGTAGGTTATAGCTTTTTAATAGTTTCTCCTCTTACGCCTCCCTCTTTTAGATTTTCCATCTTACTCGTCTCGAAAGCCTTGTGTTTTATTTCCTGCTAGGGGTGACCAAAGGGAGCCGTGTACTTAACATCTACCCCCGCCCCAAAAGAAGACTCTACCACACACCTTAGTGATGATGGTGAAAACAGAGGCATGTCCAGACTGGATTGTATTCTTACATTAAAAAAAAACCCCTCTTAATAAATGGTAGTACAGTACCATCTAGAGATGGGCACGACTCAAAAAAATGGTATTTCATTTGTCGTTTGTCGTTTAGGGGGTCCGTTTCGGTTCATTTTCGTTTTTCGTGAATTTTTTGCAAAAAATTTCGTTTTCGTTTCGTTACGTAATGAAACGAAAAACGAAAACGAAAACGAAAAATTGCTGTTTCGTTAGCATTCATTACAGTTCAATGTATTTGCCGCAACGAAAACGAAACACACGACAAAATTTCTGTTGTTTCGTTTTGTTTCGTTTCATTTTGGAGACAAAATTCATTTTTCGTTTCGTTACGTAACGAAATGAAAAAACAAAAATGAAAACGAAAAATTGCTCGTTTTGTGCCCATCTCTAGTACCATCAGTCAAGTATATATACAGTGGTACCTTGTATAAAGGAATTACTTTGTTCCAAATGAAATTATGTTAAGCAAATTTTCCTTTATACAAATTTCCCAAAAGAATGCATTGAAAATGAAGTAATCCCATGTTTATGTCATACGGATTCGCCCCATAGGCGATTATGTTAAGCAAATTCCACCTATCTCTGGAATTGTTTATGTTGTACAAATTTTATGTTATACAAACTGTTTGTTATACAAGGATCCACTGTACAGTGGTACCTTGTATAAAGGAATTAATTTGTTCCAAATGAAAGAATGAAGGGTGGTTCCTTCTTCCACCAATAACATTCAGGACTGGAGTCTGTGTGAGCTGATTACATTTATTGGGATGTGTGAGGATCTCCCTCCTCCCTCCTCGGCAGTCTTGGGCTAATGGCCTTTCAGACTCCTTCCTTTCACACATAGCGAACAAAGTTAGAAAGCCATATTATTTAGTTCGATAAGTTGTTTGTTTGTTCAATTTATATGCTGCCTTTCACCCGATAAGGGACTCAAAGCAGCTCACGGTATTCAAAGGAATAGAATTAAACACATAATAACGATTAAAAATGATTAAACTATATGTATTCCTGAACCCTAAGTGAACCTTAAACTATATGCTAATCCTAAACTATATGCTAATCAAAATACGATTGAAAAATTAAAAGCAAGTAAGCATTAAAAACTATCTTAATTCTAAGATGGTATTCAGGGATTCAACTCTTCCCACATGTAGGATTACTGATAAGGAGTCCAATTCACAGCCCTGCAAGAGCAACCCAAAAAGCATGTGCATTTGCTTTGCACTTAGGTCGCTTTTACACAACCTCTAAAATCCGCTGACAACTTAAATTTGGACCAGAGATCTTGGGGTTTGTTCCTCTTCCTGTGTTTCCACTCTTCCGCACTTCATTACTCCTGTCTGCGGTGAGGGGAGGGAGAAAAAAAGGGAGAAAAGAATGCAGGTTCACCTCTGCTCACCTCCGCCTGCCGTCCAGAGCAGCCCCTACAGATTCCTGTCTCTTAAAGGGGCGGCGGGGACAAAAAACCCCCAAAACAAACAGAAGGCGAGGGGAGTCCAGCATCCACAGCTTTACAATCCACATCGGAATTTTTTTTTTAACCTCTGGAGACCAGGTACTTCTAAAGTGCACTGGGGCGCGCTTAGGTGGGCGTGGTTGTACTTTATTTTGTTTCAAGTCCGCAGCTGGTGGGAAAACAATTTTAAGCTCTGCATCTGGGAGCCCTTTGCCTCGGATTTTAGGGGTCGTGTAAAAGCAGCCTTATTTATGATTTTCATTTACATGCTGTTCTTCTGTTCCAAGCCACCCATCATGGTGCATTTTCAGGATGCCTGCTTTGGACTTGTGAACTTTGGTTTTTTAATATATTCTGCAGTCATTTAGGATTCCTTCATCAGTGATGGAGCACTTGGACCATGCGTTGTTCATTGGCGCCTCTCGCAAAAGATAGAAAAGAAATGAAGGGCGGGAGAAGGATTGATGGAGGTGCATTGTGGTCAGCGAAGCAAACAAGCAAGCAAACAGGCACACACTTCCTCCTAAACATGAATGCTTTGATGATGGGACATTTTGGGCTTTGCTTATTGCCAGGATCATCCTGAGCTGAAGGTGACTTGGTGGCACTTAATAACAAAAACCTTTAATTGTTCTCTAGTGCTAGAAAGCTGGTGTAATATATCACGGGGCACTCTTCTGAGGACCAACAAGAGACCTATTAAAGAACAGTCTTACTAAATATATACAGAATTTAAGGCAGTTTAAAGGACTAATGGGAAGTTGAAAAATGTGTATGGCTTATTGGGGAGTTCCTTATATAGTTTTAGAAAGGAGCTTTTAGGGAGAGGAAAATAATGCCATTCTGTTTTGCCTTCTCATGTTGGTAGTTTATGAACATTGGATACTTTTTTCTTCGTATGCAAAAAGACTGATGCCTCCGACTCTCCGCCATAAATACAATAGATTTTTCTCATTTCCCCCCTTGTATGATTTAGGTCCTTTGTTAACTCATAGTGTAATGAAGGTGGACAAAGGGAGAACTGGTCTGTTTTATTTGTCACTTTTTCTTCTGTAAAAATTCAATTAGATTTTTCAGATGGACGGACCACTAGAGTTCGTCTACAGTTTGCACTTGCTACCTAAAATGCTTTTATGTTTTTTGGGTGATAACTAGGTCTGTGGATCAGACAAATCCCCAAGGGAAAAGAAAATATAAAAATTAAAACTAAAAAAAAAAGACAAAAACTGTGTGACACCTTAAGGACTGTTATATTTAATGCGAGCTTTCAGGTACAAGTCCACTTGTTCAGATCTATGCTTGTGTATTTGGCTAGCATTGGGTTTTAAAGTTATCAGTACATTATTTAGAGTTGTTCTTTCTGGCCTCCCACATCCTCATCCACCTCAGTTGGCCATCAAGACATTGTCAGTCTGTCCGTGAATGGTGCCTCCAAGATTTCTACTTCCTTCCTTCCTTCCTTACCATTTCTTCAGCTTTCCTCTGCTACTTGCTATAAGGATCTGCATGTAACTCCCTGCCACAGGAGGTGGTGATGGCATCCTGCCTGGATGCCTTCAAAAGGGGATTGGACAGATTCCTGGAGGAAAAGTCCATCACAGGTTGCAAACGATGATGGAGATGTGTCATCTCCAGGCTGAAAAACAGGGTACTTCAAGGTCCAGATGCAGGGGAGTGGTATCAGGAGATGGATATCTAGTTCCATGCACTCCCAGATGCATCTGGTGGGGCCGCTGTGAGATCCAGGAAGCTGGACTAGATGGGCCTTTGGCCTAATCCAGCACGGCTCTTCTTATGTTCTTATGTTCTTATCAGCTTCAAGTTTTCATGAAAATGATTTCCGCAGACACATTGGGGTCTTTGCTGCCATTCATCTATAGAAGTGATTCCCAAAGCTCCATGGGTGGAAACAAAATGTAGTCCACCTTCCCTCCAAACTCAAGGCAAAACCGATGCCTAAACCGCCCAGTTTGTCCCAAGGGTCCATTGGGTTGTGTAAACAAATGGGAGGCTGAAACAATATATCGGGGGCCATTGAAACAACCCCCACTCTTGCTGTGCTGGATCCCACTGGCATCCGTTAGCTGTAGTCCTCCCGTGGAGGTTCAGTTGGCAAGGTGGTTTACCTGGGCAAAACCTCTTCTGTCATCAGTGGGTTTGCCTTTTAATCAGGAGAAGTAGAAAATCCTGCCCACAGGGTATGATTTAATTGCTTTATTCGACTCCACACAACTGAGATTGATAGACTACCAATTGTTCCTTTGCTCTGTTTGTTTATCCCTGGGTATGGCTTTGGCTTGCCATACCTGTAACATCAGTATAATGAGGGAGGGAGGGTCAGGATGCTGCTTGGTCATGAGGTTCGCAGACTGGTCTTGGGCAAATCCGTCCTTCTTAGCTCAGAGCTTGCCTTACCAGGCACTTGTAAGATGGGAGCTTCCCTTAGGGACAATCTGCATCCATATTGATGTCGCATCGTCGTGGCAAGGAACACGTGGGCTGGAATCCGATGGGCAGTTGTCCAAAACATCTGGAGGGCTGAAGCTTGGACATGCCTGTTCTAAGGTCTAGTGCAGTGGTTCCCAACCTTCCTAATGCTGCAACCCTTTAATACAGTTCCTCATATTGTGGTGACCCCCTTGCCCTGCTCGGAAGAGACCACAAGCCCCCTTTGGCAGGCCACTGCCCCAGGTGCCACTGAGAACTTCCCTCTATAGAGACACCCTCAGCCAATTGCAGCCTCCAGTGCCATTCACTGACATCCCCTCCAACCTATCAAGCTGCAACTCACTCTCCCCCCCTTCTTCCCCTTCCCCCTCCAGACCCAAGCCGTTTGTCCACTTTTCTTCACTGGCTCACGGCGACCCCCATGAAATGGTCGTTTGACCCCACCCCCAAGGGGTCCCGACCCCCAATTTGGGAACCACTGGTCTAGTGTATACAACTTTCAGAAGGAAAAAGAAAATCTCTCTGTGTGTTCTGTCATAAACCTTTTAATGCTGCGACTGCACATTTCGCTTTGCTCGTGCCTTACATTTGACATTGCAGAATTATGTATTTTTGGGAACAAGGCCAATTGTGAAACGAAAATTGCAAGAGGTGTCTATTTATTCATTTTTTTTTAAAAAAAATGGTACAGGGAAAATCTTGCCTTCATCACACGCTCCAAGGACTCCAGAGGGATCTTGCCTTTTGCCTGTAAGAGAAGATTACTTCCCGTGACTGAATTTTAGTTCATATCTGGACAAGCCCAGCAGAAAGTGGAATTTTTTCCCCTCTTCTTCTTCTTTTGAACAACTAAGCTGTTAGCCGGAATGACAGAAGATCCCTGGGGCTCTGTGTTGTGCTGGAGACTGACATCCTGTGGCCGCATCACCTTAAGGACACGGAGAACGATGAAAAATTAAATTCTTCAGATGCAGCTCTTTCAGACCCCACAGCGACATGCCACACTGTGGTGCTTCAGCATGCTCCCATCTGTCATGGAAACAGACGTCCCATAAATCGTTTTTTTTTAAATAAAAAAAATCCCATCCCTTGTGATGTGGTTCTAGAGGTGTTCACAGGCTGCTCAGGGAGCAGAACATTCCTTCGGAATGGAAAGTCATCTGGCCTGTATTGTTGGTGCAATACTGCATTGAGAAGCCGAGATATGGAGGCATCTGCAAAAGAGCAGATCCTGGCTAGCGCATCAGCTGCTAGATAGTTCACCATAGCAGAAGGGAATAATTCTGGGATGTTAAGGTGACCGTGTTAATAGTTCAGCGGCCTGTCAGCTGTTCTAGAAGCCAAGGATTCATCCAGCAGTGGCACAATGGGAATGAGTTTGGTAACCTCAAATAGGCTTCGGGGCTGAGTCATCTGCAGCTGTCCAAGCAGAGGAGAAGCAGAAACAGGGGCTGGAAAGCGGAAGTCAGAGCTGGGAGATGAATCTGTTTCAGGCATACGTTCTGTCTTGAGTTCCACGAGAGCACGCTCAATATACAAATTTAATAATTGCAGAACTTTGAAAGATTTGAAACACACGACGTCTGTTCCTCATACCATCTTATTTGTGAAATACGGATCTGTGCATTACTCCACGAACTGCTCCTGGATGCCACACAGTGGATATCTTCAGCAAAGTTGATTCCCAAGTTATGCGAGGGAGATCTTGAGACTGATCAGAAGCTTCATGAGGGTGTAAGGCAGGCCAGGCATAAGGCATGTCTTGGACGAAGGCTTTTCCGTAGCAACGTCTTAACTGTTTCTTGACATAAGCTGGCCCAGGCTGGAGGTTTGGTGGGCACGGACTGATTGTCCATGATTCTTGAAAGGACCACTAGCTTGTTCCCACCACACTTCTCTTGCCGGGCAGAGGCTGGCCTTGGCAGATGGAGGAATAGGAGGAGTTACTTGGTGGTTGAAATGGTGAAAAATGGTGATGAGTGCTTCATGAGACCTTTTCCTCCTCCTGGATCTCCAGACTTGCTTCTTTCTCTTTCAGATGTAAACTCCAGTGTCTCTGGCTGTGTCCTTGGCTTTTCCTAATATTCAGAAAGCCTGGACATAATGACTTCTAGCAGATCTCTGCTCTCTCTGGAAGCTCACGGCTCACAAACCCAACAGGGGGAAGTCTCCTTTCCTTGCTGAATGCTTCTTCTAAGAGCAGCTGGATGTTTTTTTTTGGGGGGGGGGGATGTTCCTTTTTAAATTGTTTTCCTTCTGCATCTTGGCCAAAAGGGGGGGGGAATGACTTCAGATGAAAACCGTAGGTGTTTTTTTGGATACAAACGAGAGCTGTTGCAGGAAGACACAAGGGAGCATAACTAGCAATAACGGGAGGAACCAAAGCCTAAGAAAGCTTAGTTTGAGCTTTAGGAAACCATTCCCAGGAGTACGATTGACTAGTCTGGGATCATCTGCCATTGCTGATGTCATTTTTCCAACCAAGCCAGACCAAAAAATTAAGAAAAGCATTGGAGAATAAAACTTCAGAAAAGGTCCCTGCATAGGCAAGACGGCTGAATGAAACTTGGTTCTCTCCCGATGGGCGAATTTCTTCCCTTCTACCCCAACAGTGGAATTCTTTTTGCTGGCACTGAAAACTTGTGCTAAGAAAAGCCCATAGCACAGCAGTAGAGCATATAGATTGCCTTCCAGAAGGCACCAAGTGCAGTTGCTGTTTATCTCCTAGGTAGGGTTCCCTTCCCACTAGTCTACGCAGAGTGGCGTTCTTAAACTGGTGCCCTCCGGATGTCTTCACTGCAGCGCCCATAATCGTCAGCAAGTCAAGGATTCCCTCTTGGGGTGTGGAACTCTTTTTTAGAATCATAGAATCATAGAGTTATAGAATCATAGAATCATGCAGTTAGAAGAGACCTCAAGGGAGGGTTTTCGTTAGTATTCAGGAATTGATTGTATGCTGCCAGGACAGGATGCATGGAAGTTTGAAGGGGTAGTAGTAGCATATTTGCAAGGAGATAGCTGAATGTCAGGAGAGAGATAATTCTCTCTCTCTCTCTCTCTCTCTCTCTCTCTCTCTCTCTCTCTCTCTCTCTCTCTCTCTCTCTGTGTGTGTGTGTGTGTGTGTGTGTTCCTTCCATCCATCTCTCCCTTCTCTCTGCCCTTCCTTCCATCCATCTCTCTCTTCTATCTTCCTTCCTTCCTTCCTTCCTTCCTTCCTTCCTTCCTTCCTTCCTTCCTTCCTTCCTTCCTTCCTTCCTTCCTATCTATCTATCTATCTATCTATCTATCTATCTATCTATCTATCTATCTATCTATCTATCTATCTATCTATCTATCTATCTATCTGTCTGTCTGTCTGTCTGTCTGTCTGTCTGTCTGTCTGTCTAGTTCACAAAAAATCTCAGCATTGCAGTAAAATGGGGGTATGCACAGATTGCAAGAACAATGAAATGAAAGAAAAACATACATGTGTACTGTGTTAATAATGGTAATAAACAATGGGAGTCATATTAATAGAGACATCCTCTCTAAAACAACAAGGTATAATAGAGAGGGGGGGGGAAGAAAGAGGGAGTAACCCAGAGTTGAACATTTTAAGGTGTAAGAAGGCTGTGCTTCCCTTCCTGGATTATGCTTGTGGTGTTCACGGTGGGAATTCCGTTGACTTCTCTGTACATTGAAGATATTGCCAATGGGGGAATGGTTGCTCCTGGCATCATATCCTTAGGGGGAAAAATTAAGGAAGGGAAGGCATGATGAAGGAGGAATGCAAGAAGGTGAAATTGAACGATTCTCTGTGTCTCCTCCTCTCTCCTAAGGCACTACGGCCTATTATGTTCCTTTGTGACATCACGGTCCTGAGCGTAGGCTTTCTGATTGGTTGTCATCAGAAATGTTAAAAATGCAAATTAAATAACATAAGACCCAACTCTGTGCCGTAGATTCCCTTGAAAAGTACCCTGAACCTTTTACCCAAAAAAGAGAGAGGCTAATCTGTGATTATTCATGATAGCATGAATGTCGCGGTTATTATCTTTGAATAACAACATTAATGCTATTGTTATTGCTTCAGTTTAACTTGCTTGGAGTACATGGGGAATGAGGATCCAAAAATGAACTAAATTGGGGTTAATTAGGAGGCCTCACAAATAGCTACTAGTCCTTCATCAGTCGCAGAACAGCGTGTAAATAAATTTAATTCTCTTCCCCCCACCCACTGAACTCTCTTAAGCTTAATTACAGCAGCCGCACGAGCGTTGTGCCTCTTTCTCCTCCCTCCCTTTTCATTAGTAAGAGGCAGTCATTATTAGTTCTGTCTGGAAAATCGTATTATGAGCGATCATGGTCCTCACTTTTCCTGGATCACCCTCTGAGGATGAGAGGAGAGGAATATCTCAATGTATCTTGGAGCTCAATTAAAGGTCTTCCGGAAGCCGACGTGAGAAGCAAGGAGCACCCAGGCAAATAAAAACATGACTAATGAACATTCTGGCGAAACTTCAGTTAATTGCTTGAGCTGCTTCCCTTTTCAGTGTTTTGGTCTTTCCTCTGTTTTCCTTGCCCTTAACCCTTGCTTTGGAACATTCAGATGTAACGCTTTGGCCAGTGTTGGAAGCAGAACTCGGAGGAGTCCAGTAGAAAAAAGATGGTCTAGAAATGGAACAAAGAAGCCCATTGTTAGTGCTGGGTTCCAATTTTCATCCATCCTAAACAGTCTTGCTAGCCCAGTGGTTCTCATCCTGAGGGTCTCCAGATGTTCCTGGACTGCAACACCCAGAAATCCTAGCCAGCTCAGCTAGTGATGAAAACTTCTGGGAGTTGCAGTCCAGGAACATCAGGGGACCCACAGGTGGAGAACCACTGCACTAGCCTATGATGGGCCAGATGATGGAGATGATGGGCAAAATGTTCTATAAACATCCATAAACCATCAGATTTTCTAACTCTGACCTAACGCGTAATAGACACGGTCAAACCTAGGCTTTCAGGGTACGTTTCCCATTCTTTTTCTTCATTTATAAGACATGAGCAAGTGCTGTTCAGTATCATTGTGGTTCAGTCTAAGTTCGATTCCTCTAACACAGTGGTTCTCAACCTGTGGGGTCCCCAGATGTTCCTGGACTGCAACTCCCAGAAATCCCTTCCAGCACAGCGAGTGGTGGAGGCTTCTGGGAGTTGCAGTCCAGGAACATCTGGAGACCCACAGGTTGGGAAACACTGCTCTGCCATGTCTCCTTGGCCAGAGGCTGGGCTCAATGACCCATAAGATCCCTTCTGGCTCTGCAGTTCAAAGGTTATTGTGTTTCTACTTTAAAACAGAGACAGGAAACCTGTAGCCCTCCACGTCCTACCCAGCATTGCCAGCGCTTGAGCGTAATGTGGGAAGTGCTTCAGTAACAGCTAAAGTACTCCCCACATACTGTAAAGCAGGGTTATTTGATTCTGGGTTGCATATACACCTGAGAAACAGTGGCTTTTTAAAATCAGAGTTAGGAGTTGGATCAAGGGGACGATGATCAAATCGCACCCTCTTAAGTTGTGACAGGATTCCTTTGGGGATCATTCTGAAGTTGTACTTCTCATTTTTGTTCTGACTGTAGGCCGTGCTGCTCAGGCTAGGCCAAATGAAAGAAGGAGAAGGAGGTAGAGGAAGAGAAATCACTCCCATTTCCCACCACTCCTTTTCCCCTGTGTTTTCTTCTTCTTCTTCTTCTTCTTCTTCTTCTTCTTCTTCTTCTTCTTCTTCTTCTTCTTCTTCTTCTTCTTCTTCTTCTTCTTCTTCTTCTTCTTCTTCTTCTTCTTCTTCTCTTCTTCTCCTCCTCCTCCTCCTCCTCCTCCTCCTCCTCCTCCTCCTCCTCCTCCTCCTCCTTTGCTTTGCCTTATTGTTGAGAAGATTATAGCAATGGCTATGTGACATTCCTTAGTGTTAAGTTGCTAAATAAGAAGATTTTGCTTAGATCTAGGGCACCTTAACTCATTTGTTCCACCCTGGAGGATGGAATCTTATCAACACAGCCTTAGGGTTTGGTCAGGAGATTGAAACTGAGATGCAGTTGCCAGCTCTCCTTAAGGTATTCATTCTGCATCCTTGAGCCTTTTAGAATGGAGGCTTCTCTGAGCCGGGGGATTCAGTTACCTCTGGGAAATTCATGCAGGAGAAGGTTCTTGAACAGATGGAGCTGTAGGAGACATGTTTCCCAGAATCACTCTTTTCTATTGAAAGGTAGATCTGAGTGCATGAAACCATCTTCCAAAAGTTGCTGGGTTGACTCTCCCTTTATTGGACCCATCTTCCCCAAGCCAGGCCTGGTGAATTTCCAGTGCTCCCAAGACTTGGAAGGAACTGGCCATGGGTGCAAATGATATTTTGCTATTAGTTAATTTCTCTCACTCTTTTGTACAAGTGTTCCTTTTGGGGCTTCAACGCATCCATTCCTCCACCAACATGGCCACTGACCATGCCAACTGGGGGATTCTGGGAGCTGGAGTCCAATAAACAACATTGCCGGTGGTTCTCTTCTCTCCCACGCTGTTTCCTGCCCTGCTGTGGCAAAGTTCCCGTTCTAACAATAACATCTAGTTGTGCGCCAAGGTGATGTTTGCTCCACATTACCTCTACGCAGAGGTACCTTTGCACAGAGGCAGTGTTTGCTGCAGCTCTATTGGCCATTTGACAACAGTAGCCCTATTCAAGTGTTTCATGAATGTGGTATGTATGTATGTATGTATGTATGTATGTATGTATGTATGTATGTATGTATGTATGTATGTATGTATGTATGTATGTATTTATTTATTTATTTATTATGAGACTTCTATACCGCCCATCTTCCCGAAGGAACTCTGGGCAGTTCACAGTAAGCTGAATCAAGTTCAGTCATCCAAACAACACACAACAAATACTACAAACAGACATTATTAAGATATACAACCTTGGCAAGAACTGCAGGATGGCAGGAACTACAGATTAGCAACTTAAACTGGCAGATAGTGAGAAAAGAAAAGAAAAAGACTAAACAAGGTCACCAAAGGCCTCACGGAAGAGCAGAGTCTTTAACGCCCTCCAGAAGGCCGGCAGGGACTCTGCAAGGCGCACTTCATTGGGGAGATGGTTCCACAGGGTAGGGCCCGCCACAGAGAAGTCGAGGTTTTCTGGGTCTCCCTGGGCGTGGCCACCCGAAGCGAGAGCGCCCGCAACATCCTCGTTGGACGGGCCGAAGTTGACCGCTGGGTGATTCGCTCTGCCAGGTAGTCAGGTCCCAGGCCATGGAGGGTTTTATAAACTAAAACCATGGCTTTATAAACTAAAGCCATGGAGGGTTTTATAAACTAAAATACTGCATAGATAGAGGCAAACCCACAAGTATGTGCTTAGTTGCACTGCGGACAGCTGTGGCTCTTTATTCAGTCTTAATTCCGACTTAGGTACAGGTCTAAACATATACTGTGTAAAATGACCCAGCGAGCAAAGCCCCTTTGAGGGGGTAAATGCTTTGGACAATCGTGATACTTGCCTTGTGTATTCTGCTACTGCTCTAGTTCCAGGAATCATTGGCCGTGGTCTCACTAAAGTTTTCTGCGCATCTTAATTTGATGCATAGGGGTTTTTTTGGGGGGGGGGGGTCACGTGGTGTTTGATGCGCAGTTAGTGTCCTCTCAACAGAGTAGTATTTTACTGCTCTGTGCCCGTCTCTACTTGATTACTTTGCATCTTTTCCCTTTTTTCTAGGTTGATTTTCTAAGTCTCCGTTGTATATAACAACCCGGACCCACAGGAAGTGGCAGGAAATGGGGTATGAAGCTAATTACTGCGTATTTTCTGGGGTCTCACCTCATTAGAGTAGCAAAGAACTGTGCATCATTAAGGGACCCCTAATGGTGGTTTAATATACTTTGGTGAAAGTGCGCTTCCAGGGGCGTGGTCGTTCTGGGCACCAAATTACTTCCTTTTGCGGTTCAGACGCGATCTTTTACTGCGCAGTTCTCCGCAACAAAAATGTGCAGAAAGCGGTGGTGAAACTGTGGCCGTTGTGTCACAGAGTCTGGTTTTTTAGTGGCTAAAAGTAACTGGAACTCATAGAAGCATACCAATTTAGATAACTTTAAAAAAATCCAGAAAGCTATTATTCGGGCACCAAATATATATCTGTAGAATTTATCCTCTAGTGAAGCTTTCTTAGCAGACCTTTGGACCACACTGGCTTCGTTGCAATTGTAATGATTTAAACATAAATTGACCCTTGATGAGGGAGCTGGAGTCTAAACTTGAACGTGTCTTTGCAGTTTTCTGCCTCTGGTGCCTTCACTTGGTCACACACGTAATTCCTTCATCACAAGTGGCTTTTCAGAAGATGTGTACTGCTGACAGTTAATATAGACTTATGGCCCCCTCAATTCATTTTCCTAATTATTTCCCAGATCTGTCTTTGTGTTTAGAAGATATTTTAGCAACATAAGTGTTTAGGGAGAGCCTGTGCTGTAATTGCAATTTTTTTCCCTTTTCTTTTTGATGAGAAATAAATAAAAAAAAGTGAAGAGCCAGTAATGCTCAAATTTGGTAACTGATGGCGAGGATTGACTTGTGGTGTGATGCCCCTGTATGGTTTCATGTTTTTATTAGATTTTCAATAACACACACAAAAAAGACAAAAGAAAGCAATACAGACATAAAAGTCAACTGCTTCATGATTCTTAGGGCCTTTTTACACGACCCCTAAGATCCGCTGGCCACTTAAATTCGGACCAGAGATCTTAGGGGTTCGTTGCTCTTCCTCTGTCCCCACCCCCCTCCGCACTTCCTGGTTGCTGGCTGCGTGAGAGAGGGAGAAAAAAGAAAGAAAAGAATGCCGGCTTACCTCCGTTTTGTTCCGGGCAGCATTCAGATCTCTTAAAGGGGCGGGGCGCAAAAAAAGAACAAACAGAAGCCAGGAGAGCCCCGCACTCACTATCCTTACACCGGATCAAATATTTGTCACCATCAAAGACCAGGTACAAGAAAACTGCTGTTTGGTCTTGCTAAAGTGGGCGGGGTCGCACTTAATTGTCTGCAAAGTCCGGAGCTGGTGGGTAAACATTTTTAAGGTCCGGAGCTGGGAGCCATTTGCCCCAGAGTTTGGGGGTCGTGTATAAACGCCCTTAAACAGTAAGGGCAGGGAAGAAACCCCTCTGTTTAAAAATAACAACATTGGTAGTGAAAATAAAGAAACAACAGGAGTACTCCTGTAGGAGGGTTTGGCTGTAATGGAATATTAAAGACCTTGCCATTTGATCAATGTGAAAAAAAATTAGCAGCATATAATGAATGTTTCTACTTGTTGTTCTAAGTAGCTTCATAACTTGCTGGGAAAGGAGAATAATAGAGAAAGGGGGAGTGTATAAACCAGGAGTACCTGGTTTAGATTAGTCATAGTTTGTCTAGCGAAGCTGACTATGATCAATTTTAATTGTGGTATGATTTGTTTGAAACAAACCTATGACTTATGAGGTCGCCTGGCTTAAATTAACCGGGTTGAGTCCACCTTCTAAAACTGTGATTAATTGGAAACCAGAGGATGAATGCAGCATGTTACAAGTAAAAATGTCATCTATAGTATATTACTTCTTTGTGGAAGAAGACACAAGGGCTTAACTGTGTTCTTGAGAGCATTAGATTTTCTATATGATAGGTAGTGCTTTATTGTTACTTTGGGTGAGTTGAAATGTGGGGTTTTTTTGTATTTCTTGTCAAAGAGGGGAACTTGAAAGCAGTATAATCAGCTGAGCAAGAGGTGAACATTAATGAAGATTGGGCTTGTTTGTATTTTGTTCGTGCTTTGCACAAAAGCTTTCCAAACCTAAAATTGTCATGCTCCAGAAATTAAACCTTTTTGTCCCCCATATATCTGTGTTGCGGGGGTGGGGGTGGGGGGAGAACAGGTTTGTTATGGCTCGTTTGTGGTATGCTCGACAATTTTCACTGTGATGGTTGAACTTGCCAATGAAAAGGTGCAAGAAAGAGGGACTTCTCCAAGAGTTGCCATTCTGCCATCTTTTAAAAACACAATGCTAAAGCAGACAGACTCGGTTTTTAGCTTTTTGTTTAGGTTGTTAGTCCGAGCAGAGGCTGGGTGGCCATCTGTTGGTAGGACTGTGATGGGGGTTCCTGCATGGCAGGGGGAGGGGTTGGACTGGATGGCCCTTGAGGTCTCTTCCAACTCTAGGATTCTATGGCTGCTTTTACACGACCCCTAAAATCCGAGGCAAAGGGCTCCCAGATGCAGAGCTTAAAATTGTTTTCCCACCAGCTGCAGACTTAAAAAAAAATTAAGTACGACCACGCCCACCTAAGCGGACCCCAGCACATTTTACAAGTACCTGGTCTTCGGAGGTAAAAAAAAAATTCAGATGTGGATTATAAAGCTGTGGATGCGGCTCTCCTCGCCTTCTGTTTGTTTGTTTTTTGTCCCTGCTGCCCCTTTAAGAGACAGGAATCCCTACAGGGCTGCTCCGACTAGCAGGCGGAGGTGAACCTGCATTTCCTCCCTTTTTTCTCCCTCCCTTCATCACAGACAGGAGCAATGGAGTGTGGAAGGGTGGGAACACAGAAACAGAACAAAACTCCATGTTCTCTAGTCCGAATTTAAGTTGCCAGCAGATTTTAGAGGTTGTGTGAAAGCATCCTATGATTCTGTGATTCTGCCGTCTGGCTAGGAGAGCTGTTGGATTTCTTGTAGTTAAAAAGGTCCGTAGCAAAAACATTAAACAAAGGAAAAAAAGTATGTACTTTTCTGTTGTAAAAAAGAGCACCCCAGCTAAATTGATGTTTTAAAAAAAGGAAACTTCAAAGCACGACAGCGCCGCAGTAACAATACAACAAGACAGCAACAGCAACACAACATTCTAGTGGGAAAAGTGAAGTGCACAAAGCAGATAAAAGAGAAAAAGGAATAAACGAGGCATTAGCACGTCGCCAAAAGACTGAAAGAGTTGAGCTACATGGATGTCTTAGAGAAGTTGGTTCCGAAACTGGGATGCAGAGAATTGGCCACATCACACTTCATTTCCAGCCTACCAGGTTGGGTGGAAGTTGACCAACAGCTCAGCAGAGAAAGCAAGTTAACTTCATCATGTTGCCTTCTTTCTTTTCTCAACATGCCAAGGCAGAAAAGTCAGATGAAGTCAGTCAATGGAGTCGCCCAGATTCTCCACTTTCCCCCCTCTTCTGTACCCTCGTGGACTCTTACGGCCAAATCATAGCTGGGGTAATAAAATCGCCATGGCTCACCTTTGGATGTAGGTAGCCTCTGAAGCAAGATGACCACATCCTGTTCTGAGATGTGATTGTGAAGGTGCTGGGGGAATGCTTATGTGAAGTAGAGGCTACTTCTAATCATGGGGTTGGGATTTTCCGAGTCTGCTGCATGGCACCCTTCTTTGTCATACAGGCAGATTGTTTATTTAGACTTGTTTCCCAGACTCATAGTCACCTAGGAATCTGAAACAGTTGATACTGTTCCCTTGTATGTCTTCCAACCAAACATGGTGGCGTCAGGATGTGCTAAAGGGAGGGGCAGATGGAAAGAAGGCTGCTGCTGGTAAGAAGGAGTGGTTAAGAGCAACACGAAGAGGAGAAAGTCCATATTGTTTGCAACGAATGTTGCATTTAGTACTTGGCACAGGTAGTTGTTGACTAGATGGACCCAGTGCTCTAACTTGGTGTATGTTGGCTTGTTCCATGTTCTGATACAGTGGCGGGTTACATCAAGCTTTTCACAGCTTCCTTGAAGTCTCCAAAGCTTCTGTAAGAGCTTCTATTCTTTCTAATTGAGCTGCCATTGGTATCCCATGTATCTGAGGGAGCAGAGCCATGAAACACCAGCTAGGCTGAACGCTATCAGATAACCCACTGTCATCATGGAACAACTGTAGGAACACAGCTTTCTGGAGACCGAATTGGGTTAGTTATTTTTAATGGCTGGGTTCCGGTTCATGAAGACAGCTTACGGACCTTGAAATATTTTCGCATCTCTTCTGGTCTTTGCCACACGGAAACTTCCCCCAGTAGCATCTTGCTTTTGGGCTTCAACAGAGTGGGAAAGGTTTGTGTTACAGAGACAGAGGGATGCTTATTTTATAAAGAAACCAAATTGCAATTTTATTTATCCAGTATTTGTTTTTCTGTTCTCTGTGTAGTCGGTAAATATTAAGGATGTCACAATTTTTGTTGTTGTTGTGGTTGAAATAAAAAGGGATCTGGGCACACTGAAACACCCTCATTGAAATACTATTAGCTGTTGTGGTGGGTTTCAGTCCAGCACGAATGCAAAAATGTGCCCCCCACCTTTTAAAAAAACCCACCAGCAGTATTTTAGAAAAAAGCATATTGTTTGCAATGAATGTTGCATTTAGTACTTGGCATGGGTGGTTGTTGACTAGATGGACCCAGTGCTCTAACTTGGTGTATGTTGGCTTCCTTCGGGTTCTGATACAGGGGAGGATTACATCAAATAATTCTGTGCAATAATCCTCTTTGTGCTTTTTGTTTTTAGCTTAGCACAAATGAAGCCAGGCGAGCTTCTATTGCTTATGGCCAAATGCCTTTATAGGCATTCAAATAATTCTCTCTCATTCTCTCTTTCTCTTTGTGTGTTTATGATACAAGACTCATATTTGCAATTGCAAACAAAGCACAGAGTGTTTGCAGTGCCATTGGTTGTGTTCATATTTTTGGACAGACCTACGCGAGAAAGACTTCTGCATTTCTGTCCTTCTTGATGGGAGTACTGTCGCTCTGCTGTTCCATCTGCTGTCAGACTCATACAAATGACAGCTTGTAGAGGTTAGAATGGCCATAATACTAGGAGGTCACAAGGAAGTAACAATATACAATTTTCCCTAGTTCAAGGGTAGCCTTATCCCACTGTTCTTCATTACAGTACTGCAGTGAGATCAATTTTATTAAGTTGTAAGCTTTAGGAACCCAACGCCATTAACTATGTGAAGGGCTATATATATATATATATATATGCAGAATCCATCTCTTCATACGTACAAAACTCGTTCCACTTCATAGAAATTATAAAGAAACAAGACCTACAACCCAATGACCTACTCGTGAGCTTCGATGTTGTTTCGCTCTTCACACAAGTGCCCATTCAAGAAGCCTTGACAGCTATCCACAACAAATACAAACCCCCCAAGCACATCCTAGATCTGACCAACCACTGCCTAACCAACACATACTTCATCCACAATGGACAAAGATACAAACAGATAGAAGGAGCACCCATGGGATCACCCCTCTCACCGGTCATCGCAAACCTATATATGGAACACTTTGAAACCAACGCGTTACAGAAGTCCGAACATAAACCCAAACTCTGGCTCAGATATGTTGACGACACCTTTGTTATCTGGCCACACGGGAAAGACAAACTGAACAACTTCCTCACACATCTCAACAGCCTACACCCCAAAATACAATTCACTATGGAAATAGAAGCCAACAACCAACTTCCCTTCCTGGACGTCCTAATCTACAAAAAAAACCCGACGGCTCCTTAGGACATACCATCTACCGGAAAAAAACACATACAAACCGCTACTTAAATGCACAATCACACCACCACCCTGCACAGATCAACTCCGTAGCAAAAACCCTCATCTCCAGAACCAAACGCCTCGCTGACAAAGACCACCTAAAAACTGAATTACACACTCTCTCGAATGCTTTAATTGCGAACGGATTCCAAAAAAACACCATCACCAAACTAATCCAAAAAGAAACACCCCCCAAGAACCAAGAAACAGAAGAGAACAACGGCACTGCCCTCCTCCCTTACATCAAAGGCACCACAGACAAAATAAGCAAAATTCTCCACAAACACAATATCAAGACAGCCTTTTGCACCGAACAAAAAATAGCCAACATTTTAAGAAACCCCAAAGACAAGATTGAGCTAGAAAACCAAGGAGTCTACGAAATACCATGCAAAGTCTGCCCAGCCACATACATCGGACAGACAAACAGGAGAATAAGCGCACGCATCGCAGAACACAAGAACGCAGTCAAAAAAGAAGAAAAATCTTCCTCTCTCTTCCAGCACATAAAAACAACAGGTCATGAAATTGATTTTAAAAGAACCAAACTCATCTCCAAAGCTGAACACTTCAACAGTCGAATAATCATGGAAGCCATTGAAATAGAGAAACACCCAAACAACATGAATAAACGTGATGACACCTCCCGCTTGCCTGACATCTGGAAACTAGCCCTGGTCAACAGACGAGCCTCTGTCACAAAGACTGACACCAGGTCCAAAAGGACACAAGATGCCACCACCTTCCAACCACACCAAACACAAACCCAGACCCTTCCCACAGATGAAACGAAACCACCATCCAATAACAAAACCACGACTGCACCATCTACCGCTACTCCCCACTCCAGCCACCACATGGAGCACACTTACACACGCCAAAAAAACATTGGGAGACCACAGACACGCAGCCAGACCAAAATGAATTCACAAGACACAGGACCCCACTCCACCAAAGCCCAGGATGCTGCCAGAACACCCATCACCAAGGTCGTTAAGAAACAAAAGGCTAATAGACACACATCCAGCACCTCACCCACACATGATGTCTCTAAACAGCCATCTAACCCACCAGCAGTTAAGCCCTTAACGATCGCCTCAGCCACACAGCAGATCACAAAAGAACAAACGAACCTACAATCAGCAACAGAGCAAGCAAACCACACACCCCCAGCAGTATTTATAGAAGGACTTCAACTGAGATCACGCTTTGCTTCAAGAAGAAAGAAGCCAGAACACCAGCCTGAAGATGACGAGTGAGACCTCGTCGAAACGTCGCCAAAACAACCAGATTTCTACACGGGAAGAAACCCGAATCCACCCTAACATGCAAACCTATACCCGTGAAAATCTACGAAAACAAATATCCGACCTCTACGGGGAGGAAACCTTCCAGCTGACCAGAACCTACGAGAAACTAGAAGTCCGAAGAGCCACCATCTTATGTGACATTGCATTCCTACGCAACTGCCGAGATAAAAATGTGATCCCCACAAGCTTCCAACTGAAATTCCACTCAAAAACCCCATCCAGCGAAAGGATCCTGAAAAGAACAGAACTAGCCCTAATCAGAAACGAACTACACAAGAAAAGATACCTACTAGATCAAACCAACAGAGACCTACTCACTCTCCACCTCAAACTCAGCAACAAAATCCACCCAACACTCTGGAACAAATCCAAGCAACTCGCCGCCTGGAGAGCTGAAACAGAGACCTCCCACAAGACAGACATACACACCAACAAACTCCACAAACTGGAAAAACGCCAGAAGCCCAACCCCCCACAGCAGCCCATGAAACAAACAGTTCACAACATATCAGACAGGACACTCACCATCGCAGAGACCAAAGTCCTGTCCAAAGGATTCAACTTTGCAGTCGCCCCCAGACACATCCCCACTGAAAACATCATATGCGGAGTGGAAGCCAGCCTAACCAAAATCAACCCAGATGAAGCCAACAAAATCAGACTCGAAGTCACCAATATCCTCTGCTCCAGCAAACCACCCAGAAGCAATTTACACAAAGAAGAACAAAAAGCCCTCACCAACCTGAGGAAAGACAACAACATAATCATTCTCCCAGCAGACAAAGGCAATGCCACAGTGGTGATGAACACATCTGACTACCAAGCCAAACTATCCAACCTACTACAAGACCCTGCTTACATACCTTTGAACACAGACCCCACCACCTACCTGGAAAAAAACCACCAAAGCCAAAATAAAAGCCTCACCCTTAAGTGAAGAAATCAAGCCAAGCATCATCCCCAGAGAGAAATCATCCAGATGCCCCAAGCTCTACGGCCTCCCCAAGATTCACAAAGAAGGAACACCTCTCAGACCCATAGTCAGCTCCATAGGCTCACCCCTACAAAACCTCGCCAAATTTCTTGCCAAACAACTCCAGCCCTATGCAGAATCCATCTCTTCATACGTACAAAACTCGTTCCACTTCATAGAAATTATAAAGAAACAAGACCTACAACCCAATGACCTACTCGTGAGCTTCGATGTTGTTTCGCTCTTCACACAAGTGCCCATTCAAGAAGCCTTGACAGCTATCCACAACAAATACAAACCCCCCAAGCACATCCTAGATCTGACCAACCACTGCCTAACCAACACATACTTCATCCACAATGGACAAAGATACAAACAGATAGAAGGAGCACCCATGGGATCACCCCTCTCACCGGTCATCGCAAACCTATATATGGAACACTTTGAAACCAACGCGTTACAGAAGTCCGAACATAAACCCAAACTCTGGCTCAGATATGTTGACGACACCTTTGTTATCTGGCCACACGGGAAAGACAAACTGAACAACTTCCTCACACATCTCAACAGCCTACACCCCAAAATACAATTCACTATGGAAATAGAAGCCAACAACCAACTTCCCTTCCTGGACGTCCTAATCTACAAAAAAACCCGACGGCTCCTTAGGACATACCATCTACCGGAAAAAAAAAACACATACAAACCGCTACTTAAATGCACAATCACACCACCACCCTGCACAGATCAACTCCGTAGCAAAAACCCTCATCTCCAGAACCAAACGCCTCGCTGACAAAGACCACCTAAAAACTGAATTACACACTCTCTCGAATGCTTTAATTGCGAACGGATTCCAAAAAAACACCATCACCAAACTAATCCAAAAAGAAACACCCCCCAAGAACCAAGAAACAGAAGAGAACAACGGCACTGCCCTCCTCCCTTACATCAAAGGCACCACAGACAAAATAAGCAAAATTCTCCACAAACACAATATCAAGACAGCCTTTTGCACCGAACAAAAAATAGCCAACATTTTAAGAAACCCCAAAGACAAGATTGAGCTAGAAAACCAAGGAGTCTACGAAATACCATGCAAAGTCTGCCCAGCCACATACATCGGACAGACAAACAGGAGAATAAGCGCACGCATCGCAGAACACAAGAACGCAGTCAAAAAAGAAGAAAAATCTTCCTCTCTCTTCCAGCACATAAAAACAACAGGTCATGAAATTGATTTTAAAAGAACCAAACTCATCTCCAAAACTGAACACTTCAACAGTCGAATAATCATGGAAGCCATTGAAATAGAGAAACACCCAAACAACATGAATAAACGTGATGACACCTCCCGCTTGCCTGACATCTGGAAACTAGCCCTGGTCAACAGACGAGCCTCTGTCACAAAGACTGACACCAGGTCCAAAAGGACACAAGATGCCACCACCTTCCAACCACACCAAACACAAACCCAGACCCTTCCCACAGATGAAACGAAACCACCATCCAATAACAAAACCACGACTGCACCATCTACCGCTACTCCCCACTCCAGCCACCACATGGAGCACACTTACACACGCCAAAAAAACATTGGGAGACCACAGACACGCAGCCAGACCAAAATGAATTCACAAGACACAGGACCCCACTCCACCAAAGCCCAGGATGCTGCCAGAACACCCATCACCAAGGTCGTTAAGAAACAAAAGGCTAATAGACACACATCCAGCACCTCACCCACACATGATGTCTCTAAACAGCCATCTAACCCACCAGCAGTTAAGCCCTTAACGATCGCCTCAGCCACACAGCAGATCACAAAAGAACAAACGAACCTACAATCAGCAACAGAGCAAGCAAACCACACACCCCCAGCAGTATTTATAGAAGGACTTCAACTGAGATCACGCTTTGCTTCAAGAAGAAAGAAGCCAGAACACCAGCCTGAAGATGACGAGTGAGACCTCGTCGAAACGTCGCCAAAACAACCAGATTTCTACACGGGAAGAAACCCGAATCCACCCTAACATGCAAACCTATACCCGTGAAAATCTACGAAAACATATATATATATATATATATATATATATATATATATATGCATGTTAGGGTGGATTCGGGTTTCTTCCCGTGTAAAAATCTGGTTGTTTTGGCGACGTTTCGACGAGGTCTCACTCGTCATCTTCAGGCTGGTGTTCTGGCTTCTTTCTTCTTGAAGCAGAGCGTGATCTCAGTTGAAGTCCTTCTATAAATACTGCTGGGTGTGTGTGGTTTGCTTGCTCTGTTGCTGATTGTAGGTTCGTTTGTTCTTTTGTGATTTGCTGTGTGGCTGAGGCGATCGTTAAGGGCTTAACTGCTGGTGGGTTAGATGGCTGTTTAGAGACATCATGTGTGGGTGAGGTGCTGGATGTGTGTCTATTAGCCTTTTGTTTCTTAACGACCTTGGTGATGGGTGTTCTGGCAGCATCCTGGGCTTTGGTAGAGTGGGGTCCTGTGTCTTGTGAATTCATTTTGGTCTGGCTGCGTGTCTGTGGTCTCCCAATGTTTTTTTGGCGTGTGTAAGTGTGCTCCATGTGGTGGCTGGAGTGGGGAGTAGCGGTAGATGGTGCAGTCGTGGTTTTGTTATTGGATGGTGGTTTCGTTTCATCTGTGGGAAGGGTCTGGGTTTGTGTTTGGTGTGGATGGAAGGTGGTGGCATCTTGTGTCCTTTTGGACCTGGTGTCAGTCTTTGTGACAGAGGCTCGTCTGTTGACCAGGGCTAGTTTCCAGATGTCAGGCAAGCGGGAGGTGTCATCACGTTTATTCATGTTGTTTGGGTGTTTCTCTATTTCAAAGAAACAAGACCTACAACCCAATGACCTACTCGTGAGCTTCGATGTTGTTTCGCTCTTCACACAAGTGCCCATTCAAGAAGCCTTGACAGCTATCCACAACAAATACACCCCCCCCCAAGCACATCCTAGATCTGACCAACCACTGCCTAACCAACACATACTTCATCCACAATGGACAAAGATACAAACAGATAGAAGGAGCACCCATGGGATCACCCCTCTCACCGGTCATCGCAAACCTATATATGGAACACTTTGAAACCAACGCGTTACAGAAGTCCGAACATAAACCCAAACTCTGGCTCAGATATGTTGACGACACCTTTGTTATCTGGCCACACGGGAAAGACAAACTGAACAACTTCCTCACACATCTCAACAGCCTACACCCCAAAATACAATTCACTATGGAAATAGAAGCCAACAACCAACTTCCCTTCCTGGACGTCCTAATCTACAAAAAAACCCGACGGCTCCTTAGGACATACCATCTACCGGAAAAAAACACATACAAACCGCTACTTAAATGCACAATCACACCACCACCCTGCACAGATCAACTCCGTAGCAAAAACCCTCATCTCCAGAACCAAACGCCTCGCTGACAAAGACCACCTAAAAACTGAATTACACACTCTCTCGAATGCTTTAATTGCGAACGGATTCCAAAAAAACACCATCACCAAACTAATCCAAAAAGAAACACCCCCCAAGAACCAAGAAACAGAAGAGAACAACGGCACTGCCCTCCTCCCTTACATCAAAGGCACCACAGACAAAATAAGCAAAATTCTCCACAAACACAATATCAAGACAGCCTTTTGCACCGAACAAAAAATAGCCAACATTTTAAGAAACCCCAAAGACAAGATTGAGCTAGAAAACCAAGGAGTCTACGAAATACCATGCAAAGTCTGCCCAGCCACATACATCGGACAGACAAACAGGAGAATAAGCGCACGCATCGCAGAACACAAGAACGCAGTCAAAAAAGAAGAAAAATCTTCCTCTCTCTTCCAGCACATAAAAACAACAGGTCATGAAATTGATTTTAAAAGAACCAAACTCATCTCCAAAACTGAACACTTCAACAGTCGAATAATCATGGAAGCCATTGAAATAGAGAAACACCCAAACAACATGAATAAACGTGATGACACCTCCCGCTCACCAGCCTGAAGATGACGAGTGAGACCTCGTCGAAACGTCGCCAAAACAACCAGATTTCTACACGGGAAGAAACCCGAATCCACCCTAACATGCATACCTATACCCGTGAAAATCTACGAAAACATATATATATATGATTGTGTACCACAGATTTCTCTCTCTCTCTTTCTCCCCCAACCTTGTTCAGAGAGAAGGAGAAAGAAAAGCACTGTATTCATGAAACCCTAAGACCCACTTCATACAAAATGGCTCCAGTTTCCGGAACAAAACAACAACATGGCAGTTTTTGCATCTAGAATTATGTTCTCCTTCCTGTGTGTTGTTAGCCAGTGCTTTCTAGATTTTCCTCACCTTCTTCATATCCCTTAAAAACAGAAACATTTTAGGTTACTTGTGTCCCCCAATCTTAGGGAGGCACATGTGACCTCAAAAGTATACTCAAGAGTGATGCCAGTAAGCTACATTGGGCCACATGGTCACATGAAGCTGAGATGGTCACATGAAGCCGAGTCTTTGAGCTGGGATTTGATTGTGGGCCTCGCCAATCCCCCATCTTGGACTCTGAATTATGGCCAGAGGTGGTCAGAGTTCAGCCTTTTTTGGATCTTTTAAGTATGACAAAACTGGAACGCCAGTTGTATGGTGGCTCAGAGGAAATCACTCGAGAGGGTTATCAGTATAGCATAGAAGATCATTGGATGCTCATTCCTCACATTGGAGGAATTACACAGCTCTCACTGTCTTAAGAAAGCACAGAACATTATACGTAACATTTCTTATCCTGGACACTCTCTGTTTGTACCGTTGCCATCAGGCAGAAGGTATAGATCAGGCATGCCCAAACTTTAGCCTCCAGAAGTTTTGGACAGCAACTTCCACAGTCCTTTGCCATTGGCAATCTAAGCTTAGAATTCTGGGAGTTGTGGTCCAAAACATCAGGAGGGCCGAAGTTTGGACATGCCTGGTATAAATCTATTAGAACAAGGACAGAAAGATTCAGAAATGGTTTTTACCCAATAGCAGTAACCATGCTAAATACTGCTAAAATTAAGTTGATGGGTAAATATCAGTGTTGAATGTGTAACATGTATATTGTATGGGGGATTGTGTATGGCTGTTGTTGTTTTTTAAATTGTAGTTTTTATGTATTGGGTATGATTGCTGTCAGGTGGGCTGTGTGTATATATATGTTCTGTTTTTATGTCCGTTTCAGATGAGTACAAGTGATGTTCTGTGTGTGAATGTAGGAGTATGTGTATGGTTGTTTGGTCTTAAATGCTAGATTTTATGTCTTGGATTTTTATACTGGGGTGTGTGAATGAGCTGACTGGATGGCACTTTTTAATCTCGTATATTTATGTGTGTGTGTTGTGTGTTGTTATAGTCATGACCGACTCTTTGTGACCCCATATCCATGAAGTTTTCTTGGCAGGAATACTAGAGTGGTTTGCCAGTTCCTACTCCAGGCACCTACAGCACCTGGTATCCCCTGGTGGTCTCCCATCCAAGTACTAACCAGGGCCGCTGCTTAGCTTCTGAAATCAGGCGAGATCAGATGTGCTTAGGGCATCTAGGCACATCGTATATTTATACAATGACAATAAATTCCAATCTATTCCATTCCATTCTATTCTAGAACCCACTGGTGCAAAGTTTCTCTCGCTTTGGGCCCCCAGATGCTGACAGATTAAAACTCCCCCAGACCTTCACATCTTTGGGGTGGGCAGCACTGTGCTAGTGGATGGAGATCACAGCAGAGAACCCTTGGCCGTCTGGCTGTTTCCATTGACAACCCCCCAGTTCCTTATGTTGAGCATGCCGAGGGGTGGCTGATATCCTGAATGGGGCCAGGGTTTTTGCCTTGAGATTTAGAGGGTGGCATAAAGAGGGGTATTGATGTGTCCCAGCCTCCCCGCTTGGAACTGCAGCTGTTGCTGTACAAGAGTAATCCTGTACACTACTGTAGAAGATGTCTCCATTTGGTGGCTGAGGATGTATTGAATTGGCTTGCAGCTTGACTTTGAAATGGAAAATATCACTGAGTTGTCTCAGAGGGGTGCTTAAGTAAGAATTGCAAAATACTCCTGAGTGCTGGAGCTGCTCTTAAAAAAATGAATAATAAAAACAGATCCCTAGAACAGATTTCTCTCAAACTTTTTAATCCTGGATTTGGACAACATTGGATTTCAGGGATGATTGTCCATACATTTTCTGTTAGCAGTGACTGCCTATTTGGATGGTAATTCTTTAAATTCAATTTATATACTTGGACTCTTTTTATAGGTTTCAGCATTCTAAAACTATTGGGTCGGCATCCTGATTTATTAACTATCAGCTCTACAGGGCTTTTGGGCTTTGACGAGATTGAATTGGCATTAATGATGATAATTGTGTCCAGAATGTGAGAATGGTCTATAGGTGCATCCATTAATATAATAAAATGGAAAGCGATAATTGGAATGCAGTCATCAGAGGAAAACACAGCCCTAAATATGGCTGATTATTATACAGTGGTACCTTGCATAAAGGAATTAATTTATTCCAAATGAAATTCTGTTAAGCAAATTTTCCTTTATACAAATTTCCCATAGGAATGCATTGAAAACAGAGTAATCGCTAATCACGACCATTTTTATGTTGTACGGATTCACCCCATAGGTGATTCTGTTAATCAAATTTCCCCTATTTCCGGAATTTTTTTATGTTGTATGATTTATTTCTGTTTTATGCTTCTTGGCCTTTTGGCTAAGATCAAGTGTAGACTTTATGTTATACAAACCGTTTGTTATACAAAGGTTAAAAGTAAAGGTTTCCCCCTGCACATGCGTGCTAGTCATGTCCGACTCTAGGCGCAGTGCTCATCTCTGTTTTCAAGCCAAAGAGCCAGGGTTGTGCAAGCCCATGGCCACATGGCCGGCGAGGCTGCAAGGAAACACTGTTTTACCTTCCTGCTTGTTACGGCGGTACCTATTTATCTACTTGCAGTTACATGCTTTCGAACTGCTAGGTTGGAAAGAGCTGGGGTTAGCGGGAGCTCACTCTGCTATGTGGCACCCGGGATTCGAACCACCGAGCTGCCGACTTTGCAGCCGACACTTTTCGGAAGCCTTAATCCACGGAGCCACCATGCCCAAGGGACCTCTGTAATGTGGGTCTTGTCCTGCAGCTTGCTTTCTACCTGGAAAGTCCGTTTTCCCTGATAGGATAAGAGGAAGTTGTAAGAGAAAAGAAGAAAACGATTATTTACTTGAATCAGTCCCAGTTCAGATGGTAGATGTTTATCTGGGAAATAGATTTTCTTTCCAGTCCTTGTGACTTGTGGAAAGTTCAATGTTTAGAGATGTTAATAGGTTTCTGTAGCAAATGGGCTGGTATACTGTGACAATTGCTGCATGTATAAATGTGCTGTTGATTTAAACATTGAACGATCTTGTGATACACTAAAAGCTTATGCATTGATTTTTAATATTTCTATTTCTGTCCAAAGGGTATGGCATGCCGTGTTTATTCCCCAGAAAATGGTGTAGTGTTTTTCTGTTAGCAGATTTATGCTGGGTGGCTCTGTGCAACGAATGCATGGAATTTTGAGCTTCCGTGGCTTAATGTGGAACGGATCCCACCAATAGCTGCAACATTGGAAGTGACGTTCTCATGAAATAAACTGAATTTCTTGGTGGTGTCTTCTATTTATCAGTGCCAGTTGGCGTTGTGGTCTCCCTTGTCTCAGATACGGGAAAAATTGATTCGCATGTTTTCCTTTCCTTTCAGAGGGATTGTGAAAAGAAACAGCAAGAATCCACATTTATAACTTCAGGAAAAAAATGTCTCCAGCATTAGTTTGAGGGCTCTTTGTATTGAGTTTATGGACAGCTGAGAATTTCTCTTGTGAAGCCAACGGCCATACTTGCATGTCATGCTAAACCACCGTTCGTTCTGTCACTTGAATTTATTGTCAATCCGGGAGGAGTTTGTAAGCTTTTGCTTCAGTCCTCCCCCCTCTCTTCAGCTACAACTTTTTATGACATCTGGGTTCACAGACTATGACTAACACATGGTATGGTTAGCTTCAAAAAAGTTGGTTTCAAGCAAGCAAAGATGTGAACTAACTATGATTAATATTCTCCATGGTTCTGGGCCTAAATGATGCGACAGCCTGGAGGAAGATAGAGTGTGCAACCATGAGCCTTTCTATGGTTCGTTTGCTTATGCCTCTCACTGTCAATTATTCTTTAGCATGACAAGAACCCAAGGCCCCAATACTTTGGTGGCCCTTGGGTTCCTTGAACTCAGGGCCATAGGTTCCTCACTAGTGGATAACCATCGATATATTTCAAGAGCCAGTTGGGAGAAACTCAACCAATAATCTGCCCTGTGTGCTAGTTTTGTTGTGGGGAGGGAGGTTTTGTAATACAGTAGAACCCCTGTATCCACTGAATCATTATCCACTGATTCAGTTATCCATGGGTGTCAGAGGAAAAAATTAAATAAAAAATTCAGTAGCTGCAAAGCAAGCTACTGTCACAAACAGCAGCTGTAAAGGAAGCTACTGTCACAAAAAAGCAGCTGTAAAGCAAGCTGCTGTCACAAAATAGCAGTTTTGGGGATTTGGGGGCATTCTCTCTTATCCACAATTTTCATCATCCATGGGGAGGCTTGGAACCAATCCCCAGCGGATACTGGGGTCCGACTGTATTTTATTAGGACATTTGATGTTCGTCTTATTATTTGCATCAGATTTTGTTAGGAATTCCTTGAGTTCCACTTGTGGAAGGAAACCAGGATTGGGGGGAATATTAAAAGGAATGGCTAATTAGTAAATTTTCGGAGGGTTCAATCTAAACATGAGGAATGTTTGAGATAACCTGAAGACGTGAGCAGAATAATAACGAAGGCATCTCGATCTTTTTGCAACACTTTTTGCTCTTTCAAAACTTATTCCTGTTCAAACTTTCAGCGGAGTCTTCTTGTTGGCAGGAGGCCTGGGCAGAGATCTGGAGAATGATACCAGGGACAGCCAGCCTTTGGAGGAGAGGGAGAGCATTACAAGTCAGGACGAGCGCAATGAGGATGATGAAGACATGGAGGATGAGTCAATTTACACCTGCGATAACTGCCAGCAGGACTTCGATTCGCTGGCAGACCTGACCGAACACCGGGCACACAACTGTCCTGGAGGTAATGTTAAACTAGCTTTACAATTCTGACAGGTGGTTAGCTGGGTAATTGGACATAGCAACAGCTTGAGGCCTCAAGTGAGATTAAAGAATTAATAATGTAATTTTACAGTTAATGTAATTTTATTGTGGTGCCTTGGGTAGCCTTTGTTCACGTCTCTATAATAGAATTAAAGTAAAAAGCAATTTTGCTTTTTCAGTTGCAATTCTGACAGTAATTATATTAGATTACTTAAAAAAACCCTTGGTGTTATTTTATCTTTTTTTTATAAGCAATAACACTTCTAGACAGTTTCCCTATGACTCTTCCCCACCTTTCGTATGCCCCTTCTCAGAATCCAGTTTTAATTTGCTGAAATTTCTTTTAAGTGTTCAGAACGCTGGAGGTAGATCCAAAGTGTTTTGAGCTTCTTGGGTGGACCCAATTATATTTTCTGGCAGGGGTTATTGAGGAGAGGTGTTCAGGTCTGAAGAAAAGGAGAAAGATGCTGGGCATTTTAGTTTCCGCTGCTGGGAAATGATGGGACTCTCTACTGGACATGCAAAATAAAATTCTCAGAGGGTTAAAGCTCAGCAGGATGTCCAGAGATCTTCCAGAGACACGTTTTTACATCTGCCATAACGTTGCTCCAGGAAATGAGAACATCACCTTAATTCTTACCCTCCGTCTTCCCTGATTTCTTGGTTGACTTCCATGAAGTGTTTCGCTTGTTTCTTTCCTTGGCATCTCTGCTGCCTTGCAATCAGCAGTCAGAAGCTGCACGTGCACCTAATGCTAATGCCAAAAGGTTTGAGTCTTGTGTTGACATGCTCCCATCAATTTTTTGTGGTACAACCGTAGGAATGAGGTCCTGAACCATTGGTTATCTGTAACTGTGGTTCGTTGAAACAAGTCAGCTGTGTCATGCAAGGTTTGAAGCTGTCTTTTTTAAAAAAAGGCAACCATAAGAATAGTTGGTCCAACTTCAGAGGTTATGGTATCATGGAGTTGACTTGCAGTGGGAGCCAAACCTTCTAATGTCTTTTCAGCCACAATGAAGGAAGATGAACATGACACAAGGTTTGAACCTGAGGTGCACACAAGCTTGTCTTCATTACACTAAACTGTGGAAACTAAGCTAGAGAATGAATGATTCATTTGTTTATTTGGGCCTTTTCACACAACCCCTAAGATCCGCTGGCCACTTAAATTCGGACCAGAGATCTTAGGGGTTTGTCGCTGTTCCTGCGTTCCCACCCCCTCCACACTCCTGGCTGCTGGCTGCGTGAGGGGAGGGAGAAAAAAAGGAAGAAAAGAATGCTGCTCACCTCCGTTCTGCTGTCCCAGCACTGCATTCAGATCTCTTAAAGGGGCGGGGGGCAAAAAGAACAAACAGAAGCAAGGAGAGCCCGGCAGTCACTACTCTTATATCCCCATCAGGAATTTTCACCTCCAGAGAGCAGGTACCTGAAAAGTGCGCTGGGATGCGCTTAGGTGGGCGTGGTCACACTTAATTATCTGCAAACTCCGGAGCTGGTGGGGAAATAATTTTAAGCTCCGGAGCTGGGAGTCATTTGCCGCGGAGTTTAGGGGTCGTGTGAAAAGTCCCTTTGTTTGTTGCACAGAGAGTGAGAGTGAGAGAATTGTGCATAGCTGGACAAAAAATAAAATAAAATTCTTCCGTCTTGATTCAGAAAGATTACTGGTTTGGGACTAATGTGTCAGATTGACCATTTTATGCTTTAGGTCTATTGCCCAATGTTTCTATCCTCTTTAAATGGATCAAATATAACATAATAATGTTTTACTTCTTTTGATTGTAAGCCGCCCAGAGACCCTTGGGTAGCGGGCGGCATATAAGTTGTAAAAATAAATAAATAAAATAATAACTTGAATGGGGTGCATATAAGAAGGGGGAAACATCTATTTCACTGTGTCTGTTCCTTATATGTAAGCAGTCTTGGATTTTTTTCTGAATGCAATGATAAGATAGAGGTCTAGATTGAATTCTTAACTCCTCCAGATAAAAAGGACCAGGCAACAGATGATATGGAACCCTTTTGACTGCAGAAGCTATAATACCCATTTGATAATGTCTTAAAAAATGCCAGGGTAAGATATGTACCCAGGAACTTCATATAGATAGATGCAGAAGAGAAAATAATAGAACACATTGGGCTGTCTCTTACTGTCCCCAGCTGATCTTCTTATATCATTGATGAGCTCCATCCTGTTCTTTTTGATAACCCTTATCTCTCTGGGGCTTTGAATGATGGGCTTGTAGACAGCTTATAGACAGTCACTTCTAGACAACCTCCCTTTCTTATACAGTGATGGTCTTAGATAGTGATCTTAAATGTGCCACAGAAATGTTTTGGAGGTGTGACTTTCATAAATCTCAGGGTACCACCAAGAAATCCCTGGCACCCAATGTTCTTATACCTATTAATAACAGACAGGAGAGGTTATTACCTGTTGTATGTTTATCAAGTCTAGTAAACTTTTCTTTTAATGAGGCACGATGTAAGTATCACCCAGTCAAGCCCATAGCATCATGGGACATGCGGCACAAATACAAGTCAGCTCTGTGGTGGGAGACCCTAATTTCATCCTTCTTCAAAAGAGGAGGAATTAGACAACATGAATTTGGAGTGCCTAGATGTGGCTTTACACCATGGAGCATTTATGTGCCTTTGGCCTTCATGACAGTGGCTTTCTGCCTCAGCATGAGGCTTATCAGCCAGGGTGTCCTCACAGTAGAAACGAGGCAAGTCCTCACAGTAGAAACGAGGCAAAATCCTGAAGGTGCGCTTAGAGCATCTGAAAGACTGAGTAATGTGTTGTGTGTATTCTCGAAGGCTTTCACGGCTGAGATCTGATAGCCGTTGTGATTTTTTTGGGCTGTTTGGCTGTGTTCTGGAAGTTTTTCTTCCTGAGGTTTCATCACTCTCTGTAGCTGGCATCTTCAGAGGGCAAGGAGCTCAGGGAACTAGGAATTCTCTCTGTGCTCTGGGGTGCGTTGTGTCTTCAGCATGTCTCCACATGTGTGACACTTCTATCCTATTTGTTGGATCTTGTCTGACCGGAGTTAATAATGTTTAGTGTTTGAGTTACCTTGGTGACTTAGAATCCTGTCCCTCTTTTTTAAGCCCTCACATGTCTCTGTATGGATCCAAATCAATAAAAGTATTTATTTGGGTTGATAATACGGCAATTGCAGCTAATGTAGTATAACTAATGACTTCCTTGGGGATCCTGAAGTGTAGATGAACATGGAATTTCTGGAGCAGTGCAAGGTTGTATGCGGTAACTCGGAGGAATATGCCATTCATTTGAGTGCAGTCCCTTAGAAATTCATTACAGCGTGTGAAAGTTAAAATCCACGTTGAAAGCAGCTGCTTTACCATGCTATGAAGTTAGAACCCATTTTAGTCTAATCACTTCAAATTTGTGATACCCTTGCTTTCCGGATGAAAAATCAGTGGAAAAAATTGACATATCTTTTCATCTTAAATCAGCTCTGTTCCAATCTTGAAGCCATTGTCTAACTTAATATCATAGCCATCTCTTTATCAAACTTAATCTTGGAAGCAAGATATGATCATGGCACATAAAGATTTTTCTAGACTTTGTATTTGGCTATTAAGTCATAAATGTTAGAAGGTGTTTTGCTTGTACAGAAGTTGTTTTATATATATATATATATATATATATATATATATATATATATATATATATATATATATATATATATATATATATATATATTATATTATATATATATATATTAAAATAAAATATTGGCATTAAAATAAAACAAACACAACAAGAGAAAATGAGGTACAGCAAGGAGGGTAATCAAACACGGAACCGGTGATTCTGATATATGCATTAGCTACTTAAGCCAATGAGATGGGGAATAGGGAAGCCCAGATCCTCGTGCTGCCATAATCTCAGAGGCAAAGGAGGCCACCTCATCCAGATAAGAGGTGACTTGCGTAGAGAGAAGGAACCTAAGCTTAACCAAGCCTTGCCACCCTTGCATTCTATCGAGGATCGAGGATAGATACTTCTTACGAAGTGCATCGTGAGTTGGGCAATGAAAGAAGATGTGATATTTGTCAGTAGCTTGTGATATGTTAATAGACTAAATAGTTGAAGGGGTAGGAATGTTGACTGTTGAATTCAAGCATGTATGCTTCTTCACCGTCTCCTCCAGGTTGACGTCATAATATTGTGTAATGTTTGTACTGTGTCACTAGATGCCAGTATAATGATATACTCTGGGCTTGTGAATATAGTACCAATCCTGACTAATCTTTATTCCACAACTTTATTGAGAGATTCTCTATTTGTGGTAGAATGAGACGATCAATCTGCCTTGGATGTCAAATACTGATAATGATTTTCTCCCAACGGCGTTGGCACTGATTTAATGGCTTCCAACATCACATTAAAAGCATGTCCTTTCTCATCCTTAAATAAAAAGAAAATAATTTTGACTCATACTTAAAACTGGCCATGGAAAACATGAATTTTCTAAACTGTGAGTTTCATAACAATAACATTCCTTTCGCCAGTTGTTTGCGGTAATGTTATTTTGTGCGCGCGCACACGGTGATTCTGTGGGTTCTTTTTGATGCAGGATTATATTTAGGGTTTTTTTTTTCAGTTAGCCTTTGATTTTTGGAAAATGCATGCAGAATAAAAAGGGAAACCAGTTTTTTTTCCTGCCCCAAAGCAGGTGGGAACAAGGGTTTTGTCTTTTTTATTTCTTAAATGGCCAAAGAGTGTGTTCTCAGTTGCAGATCCGATTTCTTTTGCTTCTTCCATCCACACCTATTTTTCCACCCACTGGGACAGGGTGTCTACTTGTAAATTTCTGCCTCTCTGGTTTCTCAGCTTGAAGATGGAGTTTCTGTAGCACATTAGCACATCAATGAACTGGATGGTATGAGGTTACGGCTTAGGTCCCAGAGCATTTCATGAGGTCTTCTTCTGTTGTTGAGATCTTTACAGGTTGCCTGTTTCAAACGGAAGACGAATTGGCGGCAGTAACTGCTAGCTTGGAAGGAGCTGTTGGATCTAAAAGGGGAGAATACCAGAAATCTTCTGTAGTTATTAATTGCAAAACACTGTACTGCGTGAACACCATAACTTTTTTTTAAAATGTGGAATGAATGTGTGCTCATGCAGTTTTAAATGTTTCCATATGTGCCCCTTAAAATGATAACTGCCTTGCAATTGTATGTACAGGGTGTTCATGCAACAACCAATCTATATATGGAACACTAGATAAATAGAGGAGCCTAAACCTAACACTGGGAACAGATCCGCTGAATGTAGAGTCAGTGGTTATATAGACCCCATTGATTGATTAGGTCTAGTCAGGATGCTAGCTAGAGAATCCTAGCTAAGAGAACCCCAGCTAAATCCAGTTAGAAGAATCTTCTAACTGGATTCAACCTGGGAACTTGACATAGGGATTCAAGATGGGTCCTTTTTAAGGAGAAATGTGGAATGAAAACATTTTGAACAGATAGACAGATAGATAGATAGATAGATAAATGAAGGGATAGATAGATAGATACAGTGGAACCCCGACTTAAGAGCAGCTCGACTTAAGAGCGGAAAACTGTTGGTGTTTTAACTGTTGGCCTTGCAAATTTAAGATATGGTCTGCTCGACTTACAAATATTTTTATTCATTTTTTTTTTTTTTTTTAACTTATTTTTTCCAATTTTATTTTTTAGATACGTACCCTGACTTAAGAGTAGTTCAACTTAAAAGCATGCATTCGGAACGGATTAAATTTGTAAGTTGAGGTACCACTGTAGGTAGGTAGGTAGGTAGGTAGGTAGGTAGGTAGGTAGGTAGGAAGGAAGGAAGGAAGGAAGATAGAAGATAGATAGGATAGATAGATAGATAGATAGGAAAGGAAGGAAGGAAGTGAAGATAGAAGATAGATAGATAGATAGATAGATAGATAGATAGATAGATAGATAGATAGATAGATAGATAGATAGATAGATAGATAGATAGATAGATAGATAGGAAGCCAGCTTCATGGCTAAGAGGTGACTTAAACCAGGTCTTCTTTAACACTGCCATGTTCCAACGCGGCCAAAGAGAGGAGGGGTTCCCTTTGAATTTCTACTTATGTCGAAGCTGATGAAAGCCCCCGGCCATGTGCCTTTGAATGCCATAACTTTGCTGTGTGTCGTGTGAAGCAAGACTTCCTTTGTTTGTGCAATACCACTGGGAGATCGCCTGGCGCAAGGCGCGATGAAGCAAAGCTGTGTTCCTGAGCGACACTCAGGATGGAGTTCCTGGTGGATTGAACCCTTAGTTTATACAGCTGGAGCTATTAATGACCTGCTGCCTTGCCTTTATTTTTCTTCAGCCGAGCTTTGTGTGTGTGTGTGTGTGTGTGTGTGTGTGTGTGTGTGTGTGTGTGTGTGTGTGTGTGTGTGTGTGTGTGTGTGTGTGTGTGTGTGTGTGTGTGTGTGCGCGCGCACGCGTTTCATTTGACAGAATCGAGTTCTGACTCTTAACCTCACCACATTTTGTGCTTTTTAAAATAAGATAAAATAAAATAAAACACACCTCTCTCTTTATGGCAATAATTTTTTTGTGTGCATAGTGGGCAAGAGAAGAAAAATATTGAATGTTAGAACCTAGTAAGTGGGTAGATCCATTCCAACATTTGGGCAGCCTCCTGTCTTTTCCAAAAGGCATACAGGGGCCCTACACAACGGCCCAGCCTGTTTATGTGTAGGCATCACAAGATTGCAAAGGCATAACTATGGACACAAACATGCCCCTTGTTTCTGGAGTGTGTCGTCAGAGTTGGTATAGCCACAGATTTGATCTTATCTCAGTGGTACCTTGTATAAAGGAATTAAATCATTCCAAATGAAATTATGTTAAGCAAATTTTCCTTTATACAAATTTCCCCTAGGAATGCATTGAAATCAGAGTAATCCCTAATCGCGACCATTTTTCTTTTTCCTTTTCTTTTTTTTTTTTATAAAATTTTAAAATTATAACAGACAAACAAACCAATGACAATATTGGTGCACCCCCACCCCCCGGGACCATCCAGTTCTTCCTTGAGTTCTTCCTTTACTTCTCAATCTTCTGTTGTTCAGATGTTCTTCTTAAAATCCTCCTCTCCAGAACTGTGTTAAGATGTTCTTCAGTTCTTTCCCTTTCCCTTCTACTAAATACATAGTTTATAAACTGACCAATTTTATGTAGTACAGATTTGCCACATAGGCGATTCTGTTAAGCAAGTTTCCCCTCTCTCTGGAATTTTTTATGTTGTACAGATTTTATGTTATACAAACCATTTGTTATACGAAGGTCCACTGTAAAAACGGACAGTTGAAGAGATAATGTTTTTCTGTTCTTGTTTGAGGCTGCAAAACCATGATAGGCCAATTGATTTTAAAGGTACAAAAACACACACCAAGATAACGCATCTGCTACTTCATTAGAATAGAGAAAAGGAAGAAAAATGAGATTTTGGGTGATTCAGAACTTTGTTGTAAGAGCCAGCATATTTTCTAGCTCTGCTTTTTTAAATTGTACTCATGGACCACAAAACTAATTTGAAAAAAATTCTCCAGCATCCATACCTACCAGAGAGTATTTTGCTATGGATCCCATTAAACCTAGAACTGGGTTTCTATTTACTCTCCCCGATTGAGCGCCTTGTCATGGGTTTTCATGGTCATTCACTTCTGGGTACAATCTCGGCTAAAAAGCGAATGATCAGCAAATACATAATAGCAGAATTCTGGATTCACAGTCACCGGATGCCTCTGGATATAGTTTCTTTTTGTGGAGTTTTAGTTTCCATGCTCTGCTCATGAACTTTCTAAGGCATTTAATTGGACTTGGTTGCAGAATAATTACAGTGGAACCCTGACTTAAGAGCAGTTCGACTTAAGAGCAATTTGACTTAAGAGCGGAAAACTGTTGGCATTTTAACTGCTGCCTTACAAATTTTAGATATGGTCTGCTCGACACAATTTTTTTTTCATTTTTTTTTGATTTTTCAACTTATTTTTTCAGTTTTTTAGATAGGTACCCTGACTTAAGAATAGTTCGACTTAAGAGCATGCATTCGGAACAGATTAAATTCGTAAGTCGAGGCACCACTATATTTGAGTCTGTTAAATAAAATTAGTGTGGCTCATTTGTTTAAGGAGCTACCACTTGCTTAATGATCGTGTGTGTGTGTGTGTGTGTGTGTGTGTGTTGTGTGTGTGTGTGTGTGTGTGTGTGTGTGTGTGTGTGTGTTTTAAAATGCCCCGCTTTCCTCTACCGTTTTGGCTAGCGCGAACAGAAAAGCGTGGAAATTTCTGCGGTACACCATTCGAATGCTCTTGTCGGATTCTCATTAAACTTGGCTTGTTTGCAAACACAGCTGGCATGTCTCTCTCTCTCTCTCTCTCTCTCTCTCTCTCTCTCTCTCTCTCTCTCTCTCTCTCTCTCTCTCTCTCTCTCTCTCTCTCTCTCTCTCTCTCTGAGCTTCAGGCTCAGGGAAGCCAAAATGCACCCTCCCTCCGGTGCCAGCTGGCTTGGGGGAAGTGTGCCAGCACAGCTTGGTTTTCTTCACATAGCCAGTTCCAGGGTGGCTACCAATTGCATTTCTTCAGATGTCCCCCAAGTCTGAATAACCCGGGGCATGTCCAGATGGCAGGATTGCCCCCCCTCCCCAGAACAGGGAATGCTGTCTCTGACTGCACAGCCCAGATGCGCAGAAGGTGATTCCAATGCATGCCGGTCCTTGCAGGTCTCCGTATTGGATGGAGACCGGAACGGAGCTAGAGCAGGTAACACCATAGGCAGCACCGACATGCGGCGTACACCGAAAGAGCAGTTTGTGTTGTAAAACTGTTCTTGAAAGGCGCCCTTCCAAAGTGGAGCTGGGGTTGCGTCTCTCTCTGCCATCGACGTTCCGCGAGCCTAGGGAGCCTTCAATCAGTGACCTCCTCTTTGCAGTCTACAAATGGTACTGGCCGGGATGCTTTATGCGGTTGGTGAGGTTTAGGGCTTCCTCTAAGCTTTTGTAAATAACCCCATAAAAGTTGCTCACCTGGATTTAAATTTTTGTTTTTAAAAGCTAGTCTGCGCAAACGGTCTTCTGTCGTTGCAACCAAACAGCTGGAGGGCCACATGTTCCTCTTTCCTGCACTTCGCTCTTTCTTATAAATGTTTTACGATAAGTACGGTTGGAGTGTGTTCAGTGGGAACAGGTGGCAAAAGTTGACCGGGAAAAGTGATTTTATTTTCGCTTTCTATTCCTCTATTGTCTTCTGCTACAGCCGGATGTTTGGGAACAGCTCATGGAGGGAGTTACCGATGGAATGGTGACCCTCATTCCCCCGGCCACCTGGTAAATGGCAACCATTTCTTCCTGTATAAGATGGAGGCGTGCATAAGAGGCGTAATGGAGGCAGGAGCTCAAGTTGTTTCTCCTGTGCTTGGGAATCCAAGTTCTTCTTGTCAACATTACTACCCTAATTTATATACACCAGGCATGTCCAATAGAGATGGGCACGAAACGAGCAAGTTTTCGTTTTCGTTTTCGTTTTTTCGTTTCGTTACGTAACGAAGCGAAAAATGAATTTTGTCTCCAAAATGAAACGAAACGAACCGAAACAACAGAAATTTTGTCGTGCATTTTCGTTGCGGCAAATACATTGAACTGTAATGAATCCTAACGAAACAGCAATTTTTCATTTTCATTTTTTCGTTTCATTACGTAATGAAACGAAAACGAAATTTTTTTGCAAAAAATTCACGAAAAACGAAAATGAACCGAAACGGACCCCCTAAACGACAAACGACAAATGAAACACCATTTTTTTGAGTCGTGCCCATCTCTAATGTCCAAACTTTCACCCTCCTGATGTTTTGGACCACAACTTCCAGAATTCTAAGCTTAGACTGCCAATGACAAAGGTCTGTGGGAGTTGTGGTCCAAAACATCTGGAGGGCCGAAGTTTGGACATGCCTGACATGCACAGCCCCAGCCTTGGTCCTTCTTATTCTTGGCTCCAGGGCAGTGGTTTCCATCCTTGGATCTTCAAGTATTGTTGGACTACAGCTCTTCTTTTGTGATAATTGGCCATGCTGGTTGAGAATGGCCCAACAACACCTGGGAGCCACTGCATAACTCAGCAGGCATATAGATCCGTTCAGTGGCATAGCTAGGGAGGGGCAAGGGGAGTCTGTCCCTGGGTGCAGCATCAGGGGGTGCCAAATGGCTCCCTTCCCAGAAACCACAGGAAGGTGTGTCACGGGCCACCTGCCAGGGCTGGTGCAGAGCGTTCCCTGGCTGCCGCCCCCACCTTCTCTACAGCACCTTAGCCCCTCCCCATTTCTTGGGGGAGGGACATGAAAACTGACTTTGTCCCTGGGCGCTGAAAACCCTAGCTACACCTCTGGATCTGTTGTGATGTGTAAATGGATGTGATAACTAGAGTGAGCCTAACACTGATGGTGTGCTGATCCTTTTTCAATGTGGGTAGAACCGAGGACAGAGCGATTCTAATATGAGGACAGTTTTCATGGGCAGCTTGCTTTGCAGGAGACCCTGGAAAACTCTTGGCAGTCAGAGCCCCATAGATGGATGGTGTGGACTGGCATAAGCATGAAGACAGTTGTAATGTTGAGAGAACGTTTGCAGGGACATCTATTGCTTCCACTTTTACCTTTCGACTTGCAGGGTGGAAACAATTTCCTTCTGTTTTATTCACCTGACATATGGGACGCTAGCGAAAGGAACACTGGCTTGGCTGTCAGCTTAACCCATCCTCTGTGCGTTACCCTGGATGTCTGCCTGTTTTTCTGTTAAAAAGCATTAGATTAATATTTGAGCACATGTATTGCCCTATTAATTAAAATAAAGAGAATTTTGAGATAAGATGAAATCTTTTTGGATGTAACAGTTTTATCGGTGTCATCACTCTGGGTCAGCCAGCACTATTAATGACTCTTTTTATTCTTTGAACATGGCAAAACATTCCTGTCCTGACAAAGGATTAGACGCATCTTCAGAGTGACAGTAGTGGTGGTCTTCACGAGTATTGCATCTGTCTTCATGCAGAATTTTATTGGTTGCCCTCTTAACTAAGAGGCATGTTCTTAATTGTTTTGTCCAAGCAGAATATGTCGATCTCAACTGACAGTGGCCTGTTAATATCTACTATTTTCCACTTTTACAGCTGAGTATTTTCTCTTCTGTTCCTTTCTCATTTTTTGAGCATGCTGAAGTATTTCTTTTTAAAAATATAGCTCCCGTGAATCCTGTTCTCGCCCCAGTTACAAATTCAGCCACTCTTCACTGCTTTCCTCCCTCCATTTTTGTTTCCTTTTCAAATTCCAAGTTCCTAGCCTGAAATGACTAAAACAGCTGTCTGGATTTCTTTTCCAGTTCTGCCTTAGACCTCTCCCCCCCCCCCTCCCAATCCAGGTCCCGTTTCCTGAATTCCACAGAAGCAGCTCTTGGCAAATTTTCCACGTGCCTTTCCCTGGCCCCATCACACAAAGTAGGGCCATATAATTTTTGACATTTATAGGGCATGGGCGTTTTTAAAATATAAGTTTTGAAGTGATACAGTGATGCTCAAACCAAGCCACTTCCTCTTTATCGGGTCATAAGATAATCACCTCCTGCTTTTGCTCTGGCGTTCCTAAATATCTCATAGATGGTAGGCTGAAGCTCATGTTAACACTGGAGACCCGCGGCCCAGATCTCTGCGTTTTTGCTCCGACCTTAAGCAATGTGGAAGGATTTGAATCTGAAGAGAACAGCAGAATGGCTTGGTGTGCGATTATCACTGAAGCAAGTGGAGGAGAAACCCTTCCTCTGACATTTCCCCAAATGGCATTTCCTCCTGCGATATGGCTGCTATCCCCACAGGATAAGGATACAAACGTAAAATAAAACTCCTGAGCTGTATTCCCTTTCCTGGAGATTTTTCCAGATGAGAATAACAGTGAGTGTTGCAGGGAAGTTTTGGTTCGGGGAAGGAGGTAGCCAGGGGAGGAAAAAGTGAATAACACCCCGTCTCTTCATACCACAGTTCTGATTGTCTTATTTGGGAAACACAAGAGTTGGAATTCCAGTCCTAGAGCTAGAGTATAAGGAACAACCGTGCCCTGACACATGGGCTGGAGTGTTGCTGTCACACTCTTTTTTGGGAAACTTTCTTTGAGGGGTATGTTTCTGGAGGGGTTCTAGTGAAGACACACCATCCTGACTTTGCCACGTTGCATTCCTGAGGGGAAGTGTGTGAAAGGGGTTTCTGGGAGTTATAGTCCAGGAATATCTGGGGACCCACAGGTTGAGAACTGCTGTTTTATTTCCTCTTCACCTTTGCTTTTAGGCAGGACTAAAAGGCTAAAGGGCACTTTTTCCCTATTAGAAGCAATGTTTTCATGAAATGCTCCAATTTCTGCTTATTGAACAGTAGATGCAATAAACAAGCCTCTGGGAGGAGTTGAGCAGTTCGTGGTACAGTGGTTAAATGCCTGTCCTGCAGCTAAAACTACACTCACAACCTGGGGTTCAATCCCAGGTCGCAGGCTCATGGTTGACTCAGTCTTCCATTCTTCCGACGTCTGTAAAATGAGTACCCAGCTTGCTGGGGTGTGTGTGCAATGTGTAGCCTGCATACTGTAATTAAAACTGTAAACTGCTTGGAGACTACATGAAGTGGTATGGGGTGGTATATAAGCAGAACATTTTGCTTTTTGCTTTTGCTTTCTCTGTCGTTTCATCTGAACAGAGCTCTCCCCACCTGGCTGGTGGAAAAAGCACCTTGTCTCTGCCTCTTCCTTTCTGTAACTAAGATCAGTTTGCTTGGAACTTTCCCAGCAAACTCCCACACTCTTTGACTTTTTGTAACTCAGAGTGTTATGTTTATATTCTCGTTTTCCAGCTCTACAACCATCCCACTTAGGTCTGGAGTGGAGAATCTTGGCTTCCTTCTGTATTTTTGGGCTCCCGACTTGCTTTAGTGCCAGACAACATGGTCTGGGACCACTTGGAAAGCTTAAAATATTATCACAAGGCATTGTAAAATACATCGTGTATGAACTAGCCTTTCATGTTGCATGGATGGCAGTGCTTGTCCTTGCTGAAAGCAAATCTGTGTCCCTGTAGATGTTGCCCCCCCTTCATTGCAGCTGCTTTCTCAGGGGAAAGCTGCCTTCTGCTCCAAGAGACAACCAGTCCCTCCTAGCTCGGATTGCCTCTTCTGGCTGGCGACAGCTTTCCAGGGCCTCACGAGGAAGCCTTTCACATTGCCTGTTCCCTGACCCTTTTAATTGGAGACACCAGGATTTCAGCATGGGACGCTCAGCACGCAACATGCTGGCCGCTCGCTCCACTGGCGTTCTCTTCTTTAAAATTTTTGAAGATGTGCGCCTTCTCTTCCGCAACTGGCTCAACAAGCAGGGCTTGCTTCCTCCTTGAAAGGACACCCTCCCGGACCAAAAAAGATCAAGTTGGCCCACTTCTTAACTGCGGTTATGTTGTGCTTTGTACCACGACCAGCCCATGCCCACAGGGGCGTGTGTCTCCCCTCAAAATGGAAGCAAGATGTTCCTTTCCTGTTGACCGGCCAAAATTAAATCTTAAGCAGGCATGTCCAAACTTTGGCCCTCCTGATTTTTTGGACCACAACATCAATTCCAAGCCTGAATTTCCAATGGCAAAGGACTGTGGGAGTTGTGGTCCAAAACATCTGGAGGGCCGAAGTTTGGACATGCCTGCTCTTAAAGGATTTTAGGATTAGGGCTTGAATGCTAACTAGGATATGTGCCCTGGTTGGCTGTCTCCATGGTCTGTGGCATCATTGCAGCTCTTCTCGAGGTGGATCATGTGGGATCAGGAAGCAAGGAGAGCAAATGGAATCTCACTGAACCTTGTGGTGCGGTGTCTAAACTGCTGTCCGGAAGCCAAACTGTGCTCACAACCAGGGGTTCATTCCTAGGTAGCTGGCTTAAGGTTGACTCAGCCTTTTCTCCTTCTGAGGTCAATAAAATGAATACCCAGCTCACAGGGGGTGGGGGTCAATGTGCAGCCTGAGTAATAAATTGGATAAGCCACCCAGAGTGGGCTTGATGCATTATGAGGTAGCATATAAGGAGCACGCATTATCTGTGTCCTTCACATATGGATTACACATGCATGGACCATACAGGGAATTTGGTCTACAACTCAATCTACCTTGACCAGATATGCTACGCTTTACTATCCAATCTCCCAAACATGGCATGTTCCACTTTTATAGTGTATACTTTTCCTTGAGGCTGGCTTGTTGCCAGCATCCCCGAGACTCTCCAGGGCAAAGTTATTTGAGGGGGGCAGAGTCTCCATGGTTTGCATGCAAGAATCCCAACATTTGGACACTGGCATTCTGTGTGAAACAGTAGCCGGGGCCGGGGTGGGTGGGGTGGGGATGCCTAAAACCACACAGAGTCCCTGCTGGCATTCTTAACTGAAGAACTTTGGCCACCTTAGAACGGAGGTTTAGCCTACTTAAAAGGAGAGGAGAGGGAGGTTGGTAGAAACAACAGCTTTGGACCACCGCTGAGTCTTTCTCTCCCGCACACTCTGGTTAGTATACTTGTTGCACAGGAGACATTGTCCCTTGCAGCCTCGTGGCGCAGTGGCTAAATGCCTGTACTGCAGGGAAAACTGTACTCATGACCTGGGGTTCAATCCCAGGTAGCAGGCTCATGCTTGACTCAGCCTTCCATCCTTCCGAGGTCAGTAAAATGAGTACCCAGCTCACGGGGGGGGGGTCAATGTGTACTCTGCATACTATAATTAAAAAACTGTAAACCGCTCAGAGACTACTTGACATGGTATAGGGTTTCATATAAGTAGACCACTTTGCTATTATTATGAACCCGTATTTCATGGCGGGTCTGAAGGGATCTTGCAACACTGCAAACAAGGTTGTTTTTTGTTTTGCTACCCACTCAATCCGCCCAGGGTGGCCTTGTTGCCAGATGGATGGTTTAAGAGTCAAGCAAGCAAGCAAGCAAGCAAGCAAGCAAGCAAGCAAATAAATAAATAAATAAATAAATAAATAAATAAATAAATAAATAAATAAATAAATAATTGCAGGGCCAAAGGCTGATTCCTCACCATCCATTTCTGGTTCTTCTTTGTCACGAGTAGCGCTGCAGATTTTGTGTACTTACTTCTCCGCCCCCCCCCCTTTCCACACCTCCATATGGCTCTCAAAACCGAAACATCTGTTGAAATGGCATTCCAGCTTGGGAAGCTCTCAGAGAATATCTGCAGAGTTTCACAACTCTTGGACCCATGGTTACACCAACAATAGATGGAAGTGCTGGAGATTTTATCCCCAAAAGTGTGTGGTTTTTTGCAGCTCTGCTTATATTGTTACCTAGGGTCTATGTTGCTGTTAAAATCATCAGAGGAGATAAATTTTTTGGTCACGGCCATGTTGCAACATCTGTTTGAAATCCAGATACAGTAGTGTTACAATATGGATTAAAAGCTTTCGGTGATTCCCTACTCAGCAAAGCTTCTACCGCAGTGGTTTCCCAGCCCTGGGTCTTGGCGTGTTCTTTGATTATAACTCCCAGAAGCATTTGCCACTAGCTTTGCTGGCCAGGAGTTGATGGGAATTTTCCTTCCAGAACCGCTGGGGACCCAAAGTTGGGAAGTGGTGTTCCAGCAGGATGATGCAGGGCCCCCCAAAAAACCTTCTCTTTTCTATCCCAAGCAACTTGTTCAAGCCCAGAAGAGATTTGGAAATATTGTAAGAGTAGGTGAACATGACGAGATGAAACTCTTCTCTTTTTTTGCGATAACATTGAAAACACTGGTGCATTTATGAAGTCAGACAATGCAATCATGTACGGTGGACCATCTAAAAGTCATGAAGGATGGAAACTAACATTGAAAACATAGTGTCAGTGCAATCACACATATGAAGAGTAGGGTCCAATGGAACCATAACCCCACTTCAGGCCCTCAAGCCTGTCTCTCTGGAACAGTTTCTCCCTAAATCTGATCAGATTTCTCTTCCTGAAGAAAATACAGACCAATGGATCTGTTCTCTTAGAGCTACAGAGCTTGCTGCCGGGAGAGTGGGGACCCCTATTAAAGAAAAAAAATAATAGGCTATTGGAAATTGGCACATTTCCAAATGTTGACCCAAAATAAAAGGGCACAGATTTGCCTGAAATGGAATTAGGTGGAAATCATAAGATGGTGCTAGATGGGAATTTGGTGATCATTGCTAAAAAAAAAAAATATTTTCACATCATTTTTTAGTGCTGGCCTTTTGAGCGTCACAAAGTAAATTCAGTTCTATAGTAGTTTAAATAGAAATGTATGACACCTCGCTGTGATGGGGAAAACAGTGACCAGAAGTGTGCTCACTGCTGCACTGCTGTGCTATCGATTATTTGTTTGCTTGTTTACCACTCCATTAGTGCTATGCACTAGAGCCGTTCCAAGGGTGAAGTACACTGCAAGGAGTTTTTGAGATTCTCTTAAAAAACAAAGAGGAGTGTGACGTTTAAGCGTGACGTTGTCCTGGCAATGTTCCTGCCAGACAGCTTACTTGCAAGATTGGAGAAGTCCGGATGCAGCTCTGTTTTGGCTCTTCAGCAGGAAGAGCAGAGCGAATGCCAGGGTCTTGTAAGGTGTGGTCCGGGAGCAGTTCAGATTTTCAAAACAAATGTGTGTGTGTGTGTGTCTCTCCTCAGTTTTGCTGTCTTCTGGATGGAGGCTGGACTGATGACCTATAACCACCCTTGGCTTCTGAACGAGAGAGCAGCCATCCAGAAAAACAACTGCCTCCCATGCTCCTCGGGCAGCGTATGCCTGGTTTGCTTTTCACAAAGTCTTCTTTATTTAGGCTCTTCATAATTCACAGCATCAAGGAAGGGATGTGTCTCTCATGTTGGTACAACCAGAGCCTCTTGGGAGACCCGAGTTTCTGCTGAAGGGGTTCTTCCCAGCAAGTGCTGTGTTAGTCTCTCTTTTCTTTCTTTCTTTCTTTCTTTCTTTCTTTCTTTCTTTCTTTCTTTCTTTCTTTCTTTCTTTCTTTCTTTCTTTCTTTCTTTCTTCCTTCTTTCTTTCTTTTTTTCTTTCTTTCTTTTCTTTCTTTCTTTCTTCCTTCCTTCCTTCTTCCTTCCTTCCTTCCTTCCTTCTTCCTTCTTTCCTTCCTTCCTTTCCTTCCTTCCTTCCCTTCCTTCCTTCTTTCTTTCTTTCTTTTTTTCTTTCTTTCTTCTTTCTTTCTTTCTTTCTTTCTTTCTTTCTTTCTTTCTTTCTTTCTTTCTTTCTTTCTTTCTTTCTTTCCTTCCTTCCTTCCTTCCTTCCTTTCTTCCCTTCTTCCTTCTTTCTTTCTTTCTTTCTTTCTTTCTTTCTTTCTTCTTTCTTCCTTTTTTCTTTCCTTCCTTCCTTCCTTCCTTCCTTCCTTCCTTCCTTCCTTCTTTTTTTTCTTTCTTTCTTTCTTTCTTTCTTTCTTTCTTTTCTTTCTTTCCTTCTTCTTCTTTTCTTTTTTTTTCTTTCTTTTCTTCTTTCTTTCCTTCTTTCCTTCCTTCCTTTCCTTCCTTCCTTCTTTCTTTCTTCTTCCTTCCTTTCTTTCTTTTCTTTCTTTCTTTCTTTCTTTTTCTTTTTCTTTCTTTCTTTCTTTCTTTTCTTTCTTTCTTTCTTTTCTTTCTTTCTTTCTTTCTTTCTTTCTTTCTTTCTTTCTTTCTTTCGAATGTTTTTACCCCACCTTTCTCCTTGGAAAAGGACCCAAGGTGGCTTACAATAATGAGGGGCAATATACAGCCCGGAACATTTAAGACACATTCAGGTTAAGAACAGGGAATTAAAAGAGGCCTCTTAGAACATTAAAAGGTAACATTAAAGCTGCAGAGAGCACACAGAAAGAAAAGAAAAATCCATTATGAGGGGTGGAAAGTAACATGGAGAACACTGGTGTTCCTATGAAATCAGTCAGTGCAATCATGGATGGTAAGTCACATATCAGAAAGTCCTGAGGGGGCCTGAAAGCTGGCAGGCCATTTTCGTCATGGTGTCCAGTGTAATGAATTATTGTAGCAGAGGCAACTAAAAAAATGAGATGGCCCCTGCGCCACCTAAAATCAAGGGTGTGGCAACTCAGTGGAACTCTGCTTGCTGCCTGCTTGAAGGAGTGTTGGAGGAGCAACCCCACTGTGGTCATTCCTCTGGGTGAACAACTGCAACGGAATGGTTGGATCTCCTCTCTTGGTCAGGTGGTCTTCTCATGAGCATATGCATCTTGAGCTCTCAGTGTGGAAGAGAACAAAGAGAGGCTTCAGGTGTCAATTTTTAGATTGCCATGAAAGAACCAAACCGTCGGTTTCATATCCTTTGTACTTCTCAGGTGACATACACCCAGATATTTTGTTTCTGCTACCCAAATAAGATGAGTCGGCCCTGAGAGTTCGTAGCGAGCGTAGCATTATTAAACTGCCTCCACTGTAATTGCTGTGAAAGCCCTTTGGTCCTGCGGATATAAGCTGAAGCGATCGTTGCTGCTGTTGTCGAACTGTGTCGGTGATAGGTTGTGTGTGGAAGGCACCGTGTGTTCATTTCGATGACAGCAAGTTGGGCGTAGTATAGTCCTTTCTCTAGAGAAACCTTGTTCAAACAGAGAGAATTGTATTTGAGCCCAGGATTTATATGAGTTGAGGTCACTTCTCATATTTTTGGCTGAGCTGAAGTGTAGTAGTTGAGGGATGCTGGAGACAATGGATGGTGTGGTGGTGAAAGAGCTGATGGAGAAGACACTTAATTTATTATTATTATTATTATTATTATTATTATTATTATTATTATTATTATTATTATTATTATTATTATTATTATTATTTATTATTATTATTATTATTATTATTATTATTATTATTATTATTATTATTATTATTATTATGCTTTTAACATAGAAACCAGGTAGTCATCAGAAAATACACAAATCTTCTTTTATCCTCTTCTCTTAGTCCCTTGTGTGTATGTGTGTGTGTGTGTGTGTGTGTGTGTGTGTGTGTGTGTGTGTGTGTGTGTGTGTGTGTGTACAAAAGGCAGTCACAGTTTAATATAAGAAATTCTTGCATGCTTTTAAGGTGCAGTTCTGTTTCCTAGATAGATAGATAGATAGATAGATAGATAGATAGATAGATAGATAGATAGATCTTGTTTGTTTGTTTGTTTGTTTTAATTGTTCTCCATCTTGCTTGTTTGTTTTAATTTCTCTCCATCTCTAACCACTACTTTACACTGCCTCTGGAATTCATATCAAATGTTGCAGGGGCATCAAAATTATCATCTCCCATTATGCTTCAATTTGGGTGTCAAGCTAATCAGGAGAGGCTTTTCTTTCAATCGTGTCACCCTCCCAGCCGGTGCCTTTGATGGGGACACAGGAGAGGGACTTCTCTGTGGCTCCTACCAGACTCTGGAACTCCCTTCCACTGGAGTCCAAGCTGGCCCCATCCATTTTCCCCCATTCCTCAGGGTTCCAATTTTTAAAAAAAGTTCTTAGCTTTAATGTTGCCTTTAAACAATTTAAGATGCCTCTTTACTCATTCTTCTTCTTAGCTTTAAGTACTGTCCTTAATGTTAACCATCGTACTGTATACTCCTTGCCTTCGACTTTAAATATTGTCTTTCAGGGACGGATGTCAGCTGCCTGGGGCCCTTTTCAAAGAGAAAGGTGGTTTAAATCAGTGGTTCTCAACCTGTGGGTCCCCAGATGTTCCTGGCTAGCTCACTTAGTGAGGAAGACTTCTGGGAGTTGCAGTCCAGGAACATCTGGGGACCCCACAGGTTGAGAACAACTGGCTTAAATAAAATGTAAAAATAAATAAATAAATAAATAAATAAATAAATAAATAAATAAATAAATAAATAAATAAATAAATAACTCAACCCATCTCCTAAATTTGTTCCAGTGAACCAGAATGACATCATTTCCAAGATGGCAAGACGAGCTCAGCAACCTTAACATTTTGGATTATAATTCCCAGACTTAGCCAGCCATCATGATTCCAGACCTGAGGCTTAACCAACCTTGTGAGTCCATGAAAGTCACCAGACTAACAGGTTTTGGATTGGGCTACTAGGGACTAGCTGCCTAGATGGCCTAATAGCACATCCGATCTCACCTGATTTCGGAAGCTAAGCAGGGTTGGCCCTGGTTAGTACTTGGATGGGAGACCACCAGGGAATACCAGTTGCTGGATGCGCCTGGAGTAGGAACTGGCAAAACCACTCTAGTATTCCTGCCAAGAAAACTCCATGGACATGGGATCACGAAGAGTCAGTCACTACTGTAATGACGCAACACACACACACACACACACACACACACACACACACACACACACACACACACACACACCCTTCTGCCGGCTTCCGTTCAAAACTTT
>CM074746.1:3439343-3521843 GCA_037367245.1 Phrynocephalus guinanensis | reverse complement strand
ACACACACACACACACACACACACACACACACACACACACACACACACACACACACACACACACACACACACACACACAAACAGAGGGGATTTCTCCCTTCCATTTCTATTACATAACAGCAAGGGAGGCAGGGGAACAAAGTATCTTGAGTTTTACCAAATGGTGGAATGGATCATACCACATTGGCCGAAATCCTGTTGTGCAAACGGCAGCCAGTTTGGAGGAGAACTGGACATTAAGTAATCTCCATCGACATTACCTGTCACATTGCGAGTCATGCAAGAGACTCCCCAAGGAGATGTCTGAGCTTACAACACTTTTTCGAAAAGTTACGCCATCCACCTAACTCTGCGCAACAGGATTCCAGCAAGTGGATAGAAAGGTAACAGGCCACATTTTTGAAGACTCCCTCCTGTGGGACTCTCCCATTCAAACAGGAAAACAGGGCTACCCCAAGTAAGGTACTCTATCCTGCCTCCTCAATCGTTAGCATGGAAGATTTAAAAAAACAAAACAGAAGAAATATTAGCATCCCACATTCAACCTTCTCTTGCATCTCAAGATTCTACTTGTTCGTTCTGGAGCCTATGTAGGTCAAGCCGCTATCTAGCGGAAGTTGAACAGATATAACACTCCACGAACCTTGACGGCTATTATTTATATAATAGATTGTTCACAACTCCCCTGCTCTCTCCAGTGCCTCCTCCATTGAAATGAATGAGGAAATTGCCCGGGCTTCCCCGACTGATCCAAGGGTGCTCACTCAATGTCAATAGAGAAACCCTTGCAAACTGGAGTGAATTGTCTGCGTGAAGGTGGGAGCTCTGTTCCTCAGTGGGCCACCTTGGCATAAAATTAAATTCATGCACCACCTTTCCTTCAAGGAGATTGAGGCAAGGTGCATCTTTTGCTTGTGCCTCACTTATTCCTGGCAACAACATAAGAACATAACAACCATGGTGGATCAGGCCAAAGGCCCATCTAGTCCAGCTTCCTGTATCTCACAGTGGAACCCCCCCCCCCAAATGTGTCCGGGAGCGCACGAGATTAGATCTCTGTCTCCTGATACCACTCCCCTGCATCTGGCACTTGAAGTACCCCGGTTTTAAGCCTGGAGATGACACATCTCCATCACGGTTTGTCACCTGTGATGGACTTTTCCTCTAGGAATCTGTCCCATCCCCTTTGGAAGGCATCCAGGCCAGATGTCATCACCACTTCCTGTGGCAGGGAGTTCCACAGACTAACAACACGCTGGGTAAATTTTATTTTCTTTTGTCTGTTCTCACTCTCCCAACCCTCAGTTTGAGTGGATGTCCCCTAGCTCTGGTATTTTGTGAGAGGGAGAAGAGCGTCCCTCTGTCCACTTTACTCATGCCCTGCATTATTTTCTACGTCTCAATCATATTTGTATGGGGCAGGAAAAGCCCCATGCAGAGGATTTGGGGAAACCCTTGGGTGCATGCCTTACAGGGATCCTTGCTGGCTCTGCAACCCAGTTCCTAACAGGTTGCAGACGGATACCAATCTGTGGCCTGGTGACTGGGGGCCCTCATGCCTTAAGGCTTTGGAGGTGCTGGTGATCTGGCCTTGTGCCTACAGCCGTAAAAATCCCTTTTCTTCTAGATGCAAGGAAAGGTGAATAAGAAGAGGATTTCAGCACCAGCACCTCTTCCTCAGACTGCAGCATGTATCGGCCATAAAAGCAGCCTGAACCTGAATGCTTATTACGGCTGCTTGTATTTCACATATATGACTCCCTGGTCTTTTGGGGCCTCCCTGGTAGTGAATTCTTATCACCTGCCATAGCTAGCACAACAGGAGGAGATAAGGCAAGCGATTTAATCTTTTTACAACAGAATGTCGGAGGGTTATTTTATTTTATTTAAGCTCTAAGCCTGGCTTTGGCATGAGACGGCACTGTACGTTAATGAGTTGTTTTGGAATTGCTTTTTCTCATGAAGCTTTGGTAAAGCCATCCTGAAATGAACTGCAATGGTGTGTTTTTCTTTTCTTTTAATGATGAGTTGGTAGTAGTCCTTTTAGAACCTGCAGTGTAAATATATATTTATTCCCTTCACGTGCCATCTTCGTTTGATTCAGTTCATTGTGAGTTTTTGTCAATAAATCTAACAATTTCATATTTGTGTCTTGGCTTTTTCCTGAATGTTCCGAGGGCTTTATTTGCGTCACCTCTGCAGTCCCTTCAAACAGCCCTGCCATGTAGGTCAGTGTTATCTTCATGTGATGGAGGCAGGGTTTGACGCTGAAATAGAGCAGCTTGTCTAATCCAAAAGTAAGCTGTGGTGGCGCGCTAAAATATCACAAACAAAAGTGACCTTTCAGTTCATACACAAGCTTTGTCAGGCTCTCCATTTCAAACCAAACAGTGGTACGGGAAAAATATTAACATTCAACAGATCTCTTCACAACATGCACAACCCAAAATATAGTGACGTCTTCATTTTGCAATGTTTTATTTTATTTTTAAAAAAATGGTTCAGACAGTTTATTCAGGGTTTTGGTTTTCGAAACAACCATAAAAGCAAACTAAATGGTTGAGAAGAAGATCCCAGCAACCTTTAATTGTGTGTGTGTGTGTGTGTGTGTGTGTGTGTAATAATGAAGACATTTGCCGTTTAGTGCCTCAGTAATTAAAAATACGTTTTCATTTTCTTTTCATTTTCTTTCTTTTTTTAAAAAAAAAGCACCGAGTTCTGGTTTGTAAAAATAGATGGTGAACATAAGGTACAACATAAAAATCCATGTGGTATGGAGAGAGGAGGGGGGCACAATAATAAAAAAAAAAACTCAAAACCACTTTAGTCCAAAACAGATGTGCAAAAGAAAACTCAGTTTCCCCCCTCTTTATTTTATGATTACAATTATTGGTGTGTGTGTGTGTGTGTGTGTGTGTGTGGTACGTGCATGCGTATGTGCAGAAGAGATATTTTTGGTCCTGGCTAGATTCCTTTACAGCATAGCTCCTTTCTAGAATTTACTTTCCTTTATTAGAGTTGCAACTCTGGCTTTGTGGGGCTCCCCTGGGGGTGGGGAGGTGGGGGGGTTGGCCAGCCGCTGGCAACTACTCTCAGACACCCAATTACCCCTGACGTCAATGGCGTCTCTCCCAAGCTCCCTTGGGTGCCCACATTTCCCCCCCTTCGTAACGCTAATAGCTGACTAGCTAAGTGCCTGTTATTTCCTTGGCAGAAGATTTGATTGTGTTTCGGGGCCCGGATGCTAAATCCAAAAACTATGTAAAAATGTCAATAGGTGAGTGTGCATTGATTCTGGTTAGTCACGGTGATATCTGAGCCCCGTTGGGGTCTCCGTCTGGGGAAGTATTTTTACAAGAAAGATAATATAACAGAAAATTACTGGAGCTGCTCGGGTCTCGGGCGGCTTTCCTAGGGGCCCGCGCTAAGTTTCTACAGAACCAACAAATGCTTTATTAATCTAAATTTTGTGGTTTTGTTCTTTTATTCTCTTCAGAAGGTTTGGGTTTTAATGACGACGCTCTGAAGGAGAGGACGCGGAATGTGCTGGCCTGGTCTTTGGCAGACGAGAGGGAGAACTCTTACTGAGTAATGAACTCCCAGCGGACCGCGTGGAGGGGGGCGCGAGTAATGCAGCGCCGTTTCCCTGCCTCGTTCCCAGGGACCCGCCGAACAGACGTTGGGCCTGTTTCTCGCCAGGCAGAGGTCTGCGTGAGCAGATAAAGTGGAGGCAGTGAGGGACTGGGCCAGCCCTGACTGGGAGCGGCTGATAAGGCCCCAGCAAGGAAAGAGCACCAGCCTCTTTGCACCACCACCAATCTGACAGGGTAACAGCAACTGGCAAAGAAAGTTAAACACAACTGGTTCGGAAAAAGGGAGCACGAGGCGGGGGGGGCCTTCGGAGCCGGGAGAGAGCTGTTAGGAAAGATAATGGTAATTGATTGAATCAAAGCAGCAGAGGCAAGCCCTCTCTCTCTCTCTCTCTCTCTCTCTCTCTCTCTCTCTCTCTCTCTCTCTGTGTGTGTGTGTGTGTGTGTGTGTGTGTGTTCTCCCCTCCTCTGCCTTTTCCTCCTCCTTGCAATTAATTTTCCACCCCCTTCCTCCCCTGATTTTCCCAAACTCAAGTATCCTAAGCTGCTCTCAAAGATAATAAGCACATGCCCTCTTCGGGCTTTCGGACGGGAAGCTCGGGCCAAGAAAAAGACGATTAAACAAGCAAACGAGCAAGTGCAACCCCCCCCCCAACAACAGTTAATAAAGAAAGCAGGTCTACTTCTTGGTTCCTCATCATATGGTTTTTTTGTTGCATTTTTTTAGACTAAGAGAAAAAAACGCTTTCTGTTTTGTCCCCGAAGGAGATGTGAAGGTATAACAGAGAGATGCTTTCACCAATATCTTTTTGGTTATATTTATGATATTTCCATTTATTGGGCCATGCTGCTTCATCTGGCCATGCTTAAAGGTAAATGGCAGAAACAGTGTAACTGGAGTCCATCGGGGCTGACCCCGAAGTTGCTCATTTCCCTGTTTGGAACAAGGGTTTGTGCATGCATAGCTATTGCTATCTATAGTCCTTATTAGATCTGTGTGAGAGAATTGCTCTAGCCCCAAAGAGCTTACTATCTTAATTTATAAGTGAACTGAACGAACAAATGAACGAATGAACGAACGAATGGACGAATGGACGAATTCAACCTGGAGTGATGAATGTACTTGCTAAGGGTGATGAAGTGAGTATCAGTGGGAGGGCCACCTTATATTAAGGAACAAGTTTCATTGAACAATGTCCCTAAAAGAGCTTTCATGCCCTATTTTACTACCCCAAAAGAGTTTTCATGCCAAGCGAGATATCTAAGGAGAGGCTTTACCAGTTCCCCTGTCTCAGGGAGTTTCCATAGCTGAGCATGAGTTCAAATCCCGGTCTCCTCAGTTCTATCGCTCTATCCCAGTGGTTCTCAACTTGTGGGTCCCCCGATGTTCCTGGACTGCAACTCCCAGTAATCCTGGTCAACTCAGCTAGTGATGAAGACTTCTGGGAGTTGCAGTCCAGGAACATCTGGGGACCCACAGGTTGAGAACCACTGCTCTACCCCCTGCACCACACTGGATATCCCTGTATAGGACTTACATTTGGATAAAAACTATGCAGAGTTGCATTGTTTCATTGCTGGAAGCAGTGAAAAGAGGCAAGAGAAGCAAAGGTTTAAGAGATGAGCCAACCTAGGCACCTAGGTTTAGGTTTAAGGGCTAAAGCACACGTAGAAGACAGTCTTGCAGGAGCAGTGGTTCAGTAAAGACATCCAACTAGTTTACACAGATCAAATGAGTATTGGGTTTGGATCTTCGTTTGTGTCCACCTTTCGCCTCTCCTTATTGAACCTGTCTCTGGCTTCCTCTTCGAATGTACTGCCTTTTTGGAGTCTGATTGATTCCTTATGTCAATATCCGCCACCAAAGGTGCCCTTGTCTTTTAAGGCGTCTCCCCCCCCCCCTTCTACCAAAAGCCAAAACAACCACAACAGAAATGGAAATACAAGCACCGACTGGGTGGCTGCATCCCAGATATTTCCCCCAGTCTTTCTCTTCACCATCGACATCCATCTGTGTTTATTTCCATGGCTTCCTCTTGCCAAATATATTCATCCATCAGAAGTTAGATGTTGGGCTTCACTTGTCATGTACAGTGTTACCTGGAAATGCTCTTGTCTGCTCATGGCGACGGCTGTTGCTGAAAACAAACAAACAAACTCACAAACAAACTCACAAACAACAGCAGCAGCAGCAACAGCAACAGCAGCAGCAGCAGCAGCAACAACAACACACTCTAGTGGTCCCCCCAAATCATTGGCACTTTGGGAACAATATCAAGCAATTTCCCATAGTGTCATAAGCAGTTGCAGATCTCAGAAATAACACCATTAGAGCTACAAAAGATGGCGGTATTAGGAGCAGCACACATAACTGCGCAGATATTTAACAGAGGCTTTGGTGTTAGGTTAACACTTGTACAATGCTGGTCATTGTTTTTATAATTTTGATAGACAGCGCCTGGCATTTTCGAATAATTATCATCGTAGAACCGCAGAGCTGCGAAGGATCTTATGGATCACTGAGCCCAGCCCGTCTCAAAGAGGCACAGTAGGGAATGAACTCCCCAATCCACATGGGAATTATTATTATTATTATTATTATTATTATTATTATTATTATTATTATTATTATTATTATTATTATTATTATTATTATTATTATTATTATTATTATTATTTAAAAAAAGTGCTGGTGTTTTCAGCTCATGACTGAAAAATCGGCATGAACTCTGTTTGGATTTTATTTAGTTATTTTATTTCTGGTCTGCTTTTCAGTGCAAATGGGTAATCACTGATAGTAAAGGTTGTTTGAGATGTGGTTTTCCGAGATTGGTCTTCCATCATCCGCGAGGGTAGAAGGGATGGATGAATCCCCCCAAGCTATGGGGGATTCATGCCAGATTCTTATTCATGCCTGCCTCCTACGGGCTGAGCAAAGGACAAGACAGACGGCAATACAGGGCTGCCTACATCTCAACAGCCTGCAACTCAAGAAGGTGCATTGGTTTTCTACGTCCTCCTCAATTCTGGCTGTATTCTTCACTCTGCAATTCAAGGATATTTACTTAAAATAAATAAATAACCCCTGTCCCCAAGCTTGCAGACTAAAAGGTGAGATGCAGGCAGGAAAAAAATAGAGAGAGAGCAAGAGAAAAGGAGAGACAGGTACCAATTCTGAAAGCTCTCGAAATGACAACCGAACCTGGTTCGCAGATCAGGAAAGTGGCATTTTTTTCAGCAAAGCCGATAGAAGGGCCCTGATTTCCCCATCTCTTTTCAATCACAGCTGCTGGCATGGCTGCCGCGTGTTGACTCTTTGGTTCCGCAATGTTGTTTCCTTGTTTGTCCACATGATTGTCATGGTACTTTCTGTACGATCTGCTTTTCTCCGGATGTTGTCATTGATCCAAGGATTCTGCATGGACCCTTTTCAGTGAGAATCACATTACCGGAGCTACATATCAGCCGATGAGTTAGCAGTTAGCCTAAAATGTTCCGCACAAGTCAAATTATTTCCATGGACTTTTAGAGCAATGCACTGCCAAAGCAGGAAAACTTTGATCTATTTTTCCAAAGTTGAATTTGAATACAGTATTTGACGGAAAACAGCACCAGTTTGTTTTATCTGTTTTTAAATATATGCTCCGGGCATTATTTGGGTGTTCTATCTCTTTCTTTGTTGGCAAAACTATATTAACACATTGGCCATGACTGCTTTAAAAAAGAGATACAGGGTGAGGAGGGGGGAGCCCTGGCTGGGAGGAATAGTCGATGTTTGAAGTTTGCTTCTGCTTAAGCTCTGTCCTAGAACAATCCTTTTTTCTATCTTGCTGCGTTCCAAACAGCCAGCCGCCAATTTTGATCTGATGCCCTATAGAGCAGTGTCCTATGTGAATTCAATGGGGTCCCCTACCCCCGCCCCCACCCCCTGCCTTCTGCCTCTCAACACAGTAGGCTGGGAAATAAAAACGTAGCCTCAGGTAACTGGATTTTTTTCCTTCCTAAAGATGTTCCCAAGGCACCGCCTGGAGCAGTCTTCCTGGAATTATTTCAGGCGATTGTCAGGGATAACTATTTCCTTCCTCAGTGTGTTTTGCCCCCCCCTCCCTACTCGATTGCCCATCCATCCATTCAGCCATCCCCTCTCCCTCTTTCCTGGCATAATGGACGAGCTTGGGGAATGCAAGGATTCCTGTTTACTTTTAATACTGGAAATTAAAATAAGCAAAACCTAGTTGGCGGGGAATTGGCACGGCCTGAGAACGGGCGCCTGGAGCAATACAAAACCCAGTGGCCTCCAAAACTTCACTCTCCCTCCCACCCCCTCTCTCTCTCTCTCTCTCTCTCTCTCTCTCTCTCTCTCCTCACCGCATGACTTGAAGGATGTGGACAGTAATTAAAGGACCCCCGAGTTCCTCGTTTTCTGCGCCTACGCCTTTGATCTGGTTTGTGTCGGCGAGCTATTTTCATTGTTCCTGCCTTTCTCTTTTATTCGCGACCAGTCCCTTTGATGTGAGAGAAGGTGAGCCTCAGTCCCAGTAAAAAGATGGGGGAAGGATATATAATATTGAAAAGCAGCGCATAATGCGCTTCCCTTGCATGCATCTTAGCTCTGTGCAGAGGTGGAAACGAGCAAACAAACAAAAAAGGGGGGGAGATGGAAGAGAACAAAAGTTGAAGGGAAAAGGAATTTTTTTAAAAAAAAAAGAGAGAGAGGAAAGGCCAAATTGGTCATGAGGTTTAATTCTTTGAATTGCCAGAAGGGGTTGGTCACCATCTCTCGGTCCCCACCCCTCCTTTGTTACGCATCTGAGACGAATATACATATATCTGTATTTTAACATGAGGTTTATCGCTACATGCGATCTGGGGGGAGATTGCCCTAATTGTTCCCACATGGGAGAGCCAATGCGCTGGAAAAGAACAGCCACATTCAGCCGGGCGGGCTTCCCTTGGCAGGCGCCGTGGGAGCACTGCAGTCCAGTTTTATTAGTGTACCTTAATAAACCTGCGAGAGATCAGACTCCAGTGGTCGCGGAAGGAAATGTGAAGTTAGGTAGGTGAGGCTGGAACGTGGAGGCCATGAGCGGGAGGAAGTGGAAACTACCGGGGGGGGGGTGTGTGTGCAAAAGGTGGAGCGTTCTATTCTCAGCACACCATCGTCCTCAGCATCAGAATGCGGTCTCGGTCTCTGGAGCGCAAATTAAAGGGCATTCCCTCTCTCTTCCAGTTTCTTACTGGGCTTTTGCTGGAGAGTGGGTGAGTTGTTCCTGGAAGGAACTAGCATGCAAGCTGACCCAAGGTACTACAGGTTGGGGGGAAGGGGCCTTTCCCGCCTGCCTTGGCTACAACCCCTCCTTCAGGAGTCCTTGATGATACCGGACGGTGAATATTTTCCCATTTAGTTTGAGAGGGGGGTTGTGCAGAAACTTGCAAGATGGAGTTCTGGAAATCTATCTATCTATCTATCTATCTATCTATCTATCTATCTATCTATCTATCTATCTATCTATCTATCTATCTATCTATCTATCTATCTTCCTTCCTCCCTCCCTCCCTTCCTATCTATCTATCTATCTATCTATCTATCTATCTATCTATCTATCTATCTATCTATCTATCTATCTATCTATCTATCTATCTATCTATCTATCTATCTATCTATCTATCTATCTATCTATCCCTTCCTCCCTCCCTTCCTCCTTCCTCCCTCCCTTCCTCCCTCCCTCCCTATCTATCTATCTATCTATCTATCTATCTATCTATCTATCTATCTCTATCTATCTATCTATCTATCTATCTATCTATCTATCTATCTATCTATCTATCTATCTATCTATCTATCTATCTATCTATCACTTCCTTCCTTCCTTCCTTCCTTCCTTCCTTCCTTCCTTCCTTCTATCTATCTATCTATCTATCTATCTATCTATCTATATCTATCTATCTATCTATCTATCTATCTATCTATCTATCTATCTATCTATCTATCCCTTCCTCCCTCCCTTCCTTCCTTCCTCCCTTCCTCCCTCCCTCCCTTCCTATCTATCTATCTATCTATCTATCTATCTATCTATCTATCTATCTATCTATCTATCTATCTATCTATCTATCTATCTATCTATCTATCTATCTATCTATCTGTGTTTGCTATGCATTGGGCTCCATAAATAACACCTGTCAAAGAAAGACCCATTTCTTAATCACACACCCCCTCCCCCCTTTGCCAGGATTCCAAAATGTATGGGTGCTTTTGCAGCCACAAAACTGCTCAAAGTTGTTGCTTTCCATTTGATTAGGGATGCCCTGTTGCTTTCAGAAACAGAGCTCCCTGACTTGGCTGCTAAAGGAAGGGGTGATGGATGCCTAGGCAAAGGGCACAGGGAGGCGTTTCTCTAATATTCTCTCCCCTCTCCCCCTCCCACCCCCGAGTCACCAGCGCCGACAATAACATAAGGGTGTTTTGTAATCTTTCACCTGCAGTTAAGATAAAGACTGATATTTGTTTCAATTATTGATCAAGGCTTTCAAGTCTCACAGCTTCTTGCAGCTCTGCTCTCCCGTGTGCCAAGAGTGGAAGCGAGCTTGAACGCTGTCTCCAACTATTGCACAACTGAACTAGAATTCTCTTGTAAGCTCTCCATGTGAAAATAGCTTTTTCGTATGGATGCTATTTGAGGACAGAGGTGGGTCAACCTTCAGCCAACCTGGGATTTTTGTGCTACACTCAGGACAGAAATAGAAGATCAATGGTTTCATTTAGTTAAAAAAATAATTCACAAGGTGCCATGCCTTTTTTTTATAGAAGAAAATGGAAATTTGGGGTGATTTGTGGAGAGTTAGCAGAAGAGAGGGGGGACACCTTTGGGTTTGTTTTGCGACAGGAATTTACACTCTTCAGTTTTTCTCTTCTTTTAAGAAACTCAAATCAGTGCAAGGATCTTGCCTCGTTCCCCGCCTGTGGAACTCCTTGCTGCAGGAGGTGATGATGGCACCTGGCCTAGATGCCTTGAAAAGGGGATTGGGCCAATTTCTGGAGGAAAAGTCCATCATAGGTGACAAGCCACGATGGGGATACACATGATCTCCAGGCTTAAAAGGAGGGTACCTCAAAATGCCAGAGGCAGGGGAGTGCCATCAGGAAACAGGTCTCTAGTTGTCTCATGTATTCCCAGAGGGCCACTGAAAGATACAGGAAGTTGGACTAAAATGGGCCCTTGGCCTGATCCGAAAGGACCCTTCTTATGGTCTTATCTTCTTATTTTATCTTCAAGATAACCTTACAATGTTTGGACCAAGAGTGAGTGACTGTTGGACGTGTTCCCTGTGTTTTGAAGCTATAGAAGGATGAATGAGGGGCAGAGAGGGACAGAAATTTCCGGACATCACAATTTATCTGTGGAGTACATAAATGTGCATGAGTAGCAGCACTGTCGAAGGAATGCCCATCCCGAAATTGTGTTTACAGTCATGACTTAGCATCTGCTGTGATTTAGTTTGAGGGCTGGGTATTTGAGCAGCCCTTGCTAGTCCCCTTCCAGCTATGGAGCCATCACTGTTCCCATTATTTCTGACTCTTTCAAATTGACTGTAAAATCTGTTTACCCAGAGCGAGCCTCCACAGAGTTAGGTAGCAACTCCAGTGGACGCTGCAGCATTGGCTTTCTGTCAATTTGCACCAATTTGGCCTCACTGTCTTTCCACTGAGTCATGTGGAATTTATTTTTGATGTTGAAGGAGTCCTGGTAAGAAACATTGCATCCAGTTAACAGTTCAGCTCTTTTGATTTTTAAAAAAACACGCTTGAATTGTTGTGTTAACTTTCTCTTGTTTTTCCTCTTCCCTTTCTTTTGTGTCATTCATCATCTTAAAATAAGAGAGGAGAATATGTTTCTTCTCCTCTTATTTCACATAACATATCTTGGATTGTGGGGAAATTGGGAACACAAGAGCATAAGAAGAGCCATGCTGGATCAGGCCAAGGGCCCATCTAGTCCAGCTTCCTGTATCTCCCAGTGAATGTGCAGGAACAAGAAGAGGGTTGAGGGTTGCTGAATGCTGATGTTTTGCTGCCAATGACACATACCAGACCTTGCTTTTCTAGATCTTGCAGTTTAGAACTAGATGCAACGGACAAACAAGACCTGGTCCTGGCTTTTTTTTTTAAACAGCAAGGATTCACTAGACCAGTCTTTTGCTTATAGTCGTTTGCCTGCTAAAATGTTTACTTTTGTGGGCCTGTGTCTGTGGACACGACAATTAAAAAAGAAGAAAACAAGAGGGCAGTGCTTGTTTGTTTGAAATAGGACTGTGGCACTGAAATTGTGCAGAACAACAGTTATTCAGTTAGTTATGGGTGGGGGAAGGAGTTTGTTTGCAGGCAGAAGCCTAACTATAATTGGGTTTTTGGAAGAAGGAAGCTTTTTATGTATAATAATAATAATAATAATAATAATAATAATAATAATAATAATAATAATAATAATAATAATAATAATAAAAAAAATCAGAGGACTAAGAGAATCAAACTCCGCCTCAGCTGAGGGTTTTGCTCAATGCTGGAATTCTCCTTAATAAGCTGAAAACATTCCGGGGCCGCCTCCGTTAGCAGTTGGCGGCCAAAGCTTGACTCAGGGGGTAGACATCTTAATGCGCCCGTAATTATCATGTAATTATCTTGTAATGTGGGATCAGATTTTTTTTTTTGCATATATGGCATTCTTTCACAAAACTTGAAAATAGTTGTAACGAAATGTGTTTGTGGAGGGGAAAGTTTTGACTCATTAACTTGGTGATCTAGGCATATTCAGGATTTCAAAAAGGAGCGTCTCTCCCCCCCCCCCCGCTTCTCAGCCCTTTCAATACCCCTTTTTCTTTATACATAACACAAATATTTTGAAACACTTTCATGGCGAGTAGCTTCAAGGTAAATAGCATAATTTAATTCCGTTCCGTTGAATATTTATCAGTTTCCTTGTTGGTAAAAGCACCTTTCAACACAAGTGTCAAGTGGGTTGCAATTATCATCAAAGCCGGTCGGTACAAATAACGGATGGTCTTGTCGGCGAAAGCAAGGCAACATTTGTTTCATAAAGGGGTGATCAGGTGGAAAGGAGACTGTGCCTGAGCGCTACTGCCTGCTCTCTGTCTCTGCCATTTAAGGCTGGTTTTGACAAGCAGCGTTTCAGTAGAACTCCGGGTCGGTGGGGGGTGTGTGGAATTGTTTTTGTTGCACTCTGGGATGTAAATGATTTCTACCAATTGGGAAACATCTTAGGCTGCCTGGAAAAGTGGCAATGAACTCACGAAATGTTACTTGCTTTTTAAAATTACCCGTACTTTCCCATCTATACGATGCCCCATGCATAAGACGATCCCTACTTTCCCAACCCAAAATTAGTTTCACAACCACACAGTTTGTGGCATGTCTTACTTCCATGAATGACCCCCAATTTTTAGTCTAACAATTTTAGTTTAAAATATATAGTCTTATACAAGAAAAAATACTGTAATAAGCATGGACTTCATTGGGTCCCCTCTTTTTTTCATGGCATCTCCAGTACAACTAGCTTCAAGTTACAGGCCTCCTGACCTTCTTTGCTTTCAGGTACAAACAAAAGAGAGAATACTATTTTTTTTTCTTGTGGGATTTGTAATTTGATCAAACTGTCTCTGGGTAAACCTACTTGCTTTGGAACACACCATACACACCAAGTGCAAACTGAGTGATTAAACAAATTCCAAACCAGCCCTCTGAGGCCCTCTAAACCCAAAATATCTGTTGCGCAAAGCAATACCCATGGTAATTTTGCCCAGTTTGCACAATGCCTCCGTATTTTTTTCAAATTTCACTCTGCAGCGTTTTCTTTCTCCTCTCTTGGGAAGCAAAGAGTTTCAGTGGATCACCTACAAGGTTTCCTATAGTTCTGCAATTTTGCACTTCTTGTAACCTTTTCCTGATAGAGTGTTCAAGTGGAGTAATGCTTCTCTGAATACTGTGATGCTTTAGAATCAAGGCGTTGGGGTAGTTTTAGTTATGTGGCAGGTCTGCAAGTGACCAGAAATGATATTAGGCTAGCCCAGTCTATAGCTGCCTTGATGAAATTGGCTTGTGTTTCTTTTTTCTTTTTGATATATGTCCATAAGAATGCAGTTGAATGGTGTTGGTCGTGCTATTTGTTGTGCATTCAGGGATCTGTGTTAATGAAACCAGACTCCTGTTCTTATGGACTCAGTCTACGACTAGAAGACCATTTTGAAAATATGACTCATTTCTTCTGACACAGCCTGGTGTCATGTCCTATTACAATTGGTGTTACTTTCTCCACACCTTTTTATCTTCCGCCTGGCTTTTGCACACAAGGGGTGAGTGTTGTTGATGATGGTGTAGCAGTCAAGGCAAGATTCAACTTTGAACTTTAGGAGTGACACCAGCCCCTTATTCTTTGTTGACTGACCAGTGTCATTAGTACAGGTAATTGAAGAATTGTCCCTTTTTTTGCAATTAACATAGTTATGTTGCAGGTTTTGCCCTGTTTCATAGCACTAGCAAGAGCATTGTCTGCGTAGTCTTTTTTGTGAGTCAAAAGTTTTCTCAAAGTTCCCTTAAAAAGAAGGGCTTTTCATACATCTTATTAGATATTGTAGGATCAGGATGCTACATATGCTGCTTATATAGTGGTTTGGGATGGCCTCTAATTAATTTGAGAATATATTTTTAGACAGATTTACTATCTGAATATGTGTGGAGAATTGGAAAAAAATCTGTTTTAGTGAATTCACATGACAACATCTGCATTAGTGCGTTATAAAGATCATTAATGCTTGGAATTTATTATCAGGTGTTCTCTAATGCACTTTTGATGAGCTTTAATGATGCTTTCTGTAGGGATTTCTGCTCCCCAATCTCCACATCTTCCTGTCTTTTTTCACTTCATTTTAGCAGCAACTTAACCCAGATGATGGATACGATTTGTACAAGATCTAGAGATGATCTTGTGTGTTTGAGAGAGTCAATGAACTTGTTCTCATGCTCTCCACCTGCAGACATCCTGATTTCTAAGGTGGCACAGGATGAGGGATATTTGAGGACTTTGTTTAGTTTTAATTGTCAAGTGTACTGACGTGAGAGTCAGAGTTAGGTGCTAAGTGCAAGGTTTTTACTTTGGCATTCATTACAAAATGTATGGTACAGTTTTTGGCAAAAAAAAAATTCCCATACAGCACACAGTACTCTGTCTTTTAGGATAAAATGTGTATAGAAATAAATGTCTTGATAATGAAGGTGACTAAAAATAATGTGAATTCCTTTTGCATTTACAAATATGTTGCAAAAGGAGACAACAGGCTTCGTGTGAAAGAGGCATCGATGGGATATTTGGGATGTGTGTGTGTGTGTGTGTGTGTGTGTGTGTGTGTGTGTGTGTTGGGGTGCTCTGACGCTCCATCATTTCCCCCCTTTGAGTGGGTTCCCACTGGAAGAGCCAGGTCTTTGAAGCGCTGAACAGCTGTTTGGCCAATAAACGAACCCGTACCAACTGCCAAACTGGTGATTCGTGTCCAACTCTATTGTGGAACTTAGTGTTGGGACTTTCATGCACACCAGGCCATTGAACATCTAACGAGCCTATTCAGACCATGTGAAACCAAGGTGAACCATAAATTGGAGGACTCGCCACTAACTTTCCTCAGACTGATGAAGCTGCGTGGATGAGTAGCGAAACGTTTCGACCTCTCAAGAAAAAGAAGTCCAGTTGCCATGACTCAACTGGCAGATAAACTCCCCTGGATATTTATTTATTTATTATTATATTTATACCCCTCCCATCTTCCCGTAGGAATTCTGGGCGGCTTACAATGGTTGATGAAGCAACTGAGAATCTTCACGGATCTATTGTGGAATTGTCTCATTGTCAGTGTGTTTGGGTTGAAGGGAAGCCCCACCCCCTCAGAAGGTGCTGTAGAGCAGGCACCTCTGTGGACTGCATGGGACTGGCTCAGTATAAGCCCAATGTATATGTTCACTAAGAAAAAAGAGAAGACTCACACAGCCAGTAGAATGGCTGTGACGGATGACAGAGCATATGTTGCAAACCATCTCTGGCTGCTGTTTTTGGAAACCCTCCCTTTGGGTGCCAAGATTTTAGGTGATCAGTCAGGAGAGCAATCCGGTTTAAAGCAGCAAGGCTGGGCACAATGCAAGGATGGCCAGTTGCTCTGCTTTCTGTCTTCTTTTCTTCTTTTGCACATCTGGGTGGCCTTGACTAGGTTTTTGCAGGATTGCTTTTCAGTCGGTGCCTTTGTTTTCGGATAAGCTGACATTGTCCCCGATATTTCTCCTGTGTAATTTTCCTTTACCTCCCTGTGACTCCGGAGAATTAAACCATTAAGGACTGATTACAATAGCTAATTGTAATTTGCTCGAAGGCTAAGAGCAGCAGAGCAAACTTTATGCCACCAGAAGCATGCAGGAATGTGAAAGAGGAGATTTTGGATTCACATGAGACCATGCAGGTTTAGTTGGGGGCAAACTTGGTGAAATCTGTCCATACACTAGCCTTATGTCTTCCAATAAGACTTTTTATATTCTCCAAATTGGACACCCCACCATGTAGACCAGGCATGCCCAAACTTCAGCCCTCCTGATGTTTTGGACCACAACTCCCAGAATTCTAAGCTTAGGTTGCCAATGGTAAAGGACTGTGGGAGTTGTGGTCCAAAACATCTGGAGGACCGAAGTTTGGACATGCCTGGTGTAGACACAAAGGCAAGCATTTTATGGTAGATATTGAGGCCTAGTTATCCAGTTGGCCGTGTAGACTTGAATTGCAGGACTCGTTGACAATTTGGTCTTAAATTGCACTGGTAACTCAACTTGGACTCAACTCAGATCCCCCCCCCATAATGACGTGGACTCAATTTGCAACTTGAAACCCTCCCATGCCCCTCTTTTTCTAGGGATGAAGAAGCTTGTGTTTAATAGGGACATGAGACTTGGTTCCAAAGACCTGGACATGGAACTTGGTGCCAAAACTTGCCAACATCCCAGTCAATTATTACTCCCAACAAGAATATATGCAGTGAACCAGTTGCTAAAAAGAAAAAGAAAAAACTTTCTTTAAAGCTCTTAGGCTACAAAAGTACATTCCATGGCTCTAAATTAGGAGTCCAAGTAATACCTGGTATATTCTCTACCTTGAAATTGGGATGATTTCAGAATAAGGGCGATAAAGGAATCAGGCAGCAATACATAAAGTACTTCAGTACCTCTTGTCCAAACCGAAGTGTATCCATTTTCATTAAAAACAACAACAACACAGTGTCATATAGACATTCTGGGTTCTTGTTTTGTTCATGACAATCCTCCTGTGTCTTTTCGGCAAGTGGAGGGAGGGGAGTCCGTTTTTCAGAAGTTTTTGTGTAATTTTGTATTTGTGCTGCTGTGGACCTTAAGTGGATGTTGCTGTGCGGCAAAGATAGAAGCACATCATTACTCCTCCAGAGAGGATAATTTTAAAGTAGTTGTTTAAAGGTTGTTGCGCAAGTACAACCTGCTTGCACATTGTGAAAGTTGGATTTTGGTGGGTGCACTTGTTTCTACTTTTTAAAAAAAAAATCTTGGGAAGAACTCTGAAGTGAAATGCCTATAAAGAAAATTATGCCTTTAAGTTGCTCTTTGCATCGTTTTATCATCAAAGTGTACTATTCCAAATGTAATTGGAGGCAGTGCACTTACCTACAGAGGAACAGAAGGAAAGTTTTGTTATTCCATTTCCCCCCAGAAGGTTTATTCCCCTCCTTCTTTTTTGCACACAAAAGATGCATAAAATCATGTTGTGCCATCCCCCGCCTCCTTAATGTATTTTCCAAGGCACCCTTTAAATGTGCACCTTTTATTCTTTTTTTTAAATTGTGAATGGAACACCTTAAATTGGTGCAGGTTGCAAGAGGGATGGCTTAAGTATAATTTCCCAGGAGTAGACCGCTTTTTGGACTTCCTTTACAACCATTTCTGAGTATTGAAAGGAGCTTGTGAAAATTTGGGTCATCTTGATTTTCCCCACCCCTGCCTAAAACGCTTATCCATTATTGGCATGTTCCGTTAAGGGTGTTTAATGTGAGTGAATTAACTTGCAGGGGATACACAGTGGTGTTCTTTTCGGAGGAAATAGGTACCAGAAAGTGATTTCATCCTAGAGGCTATTTTTGCATGGCTGTCGCTACCAACGTGAGATTTTGTTTGAGTTGTAAACAAATTGTAAGTTTCTAGCTCTCATGGATGTGCCTACAACTGAGGAAATGCGACAGGGTTTTTCTCCCCAAAGGTGAATGTGGTCCATAGTCATCTGTTGGAAAAGAAAAGAAATCAAATACCACTTTGATCTCTAAGGCTCGGTGTGTGTGTGTGTGTGTGTGTGTGTGTGTGTGTGTGTGTGTGTGTGTGTGTGTGTGTGTGTGTGTGAGAGAGAGAGAGAGAGAGAGAGAGAGAGATGGACACAAATACAAAAATCAGCAATTCGATTCCTGATTCTCACAAATAGCAAATTTACAATTTTTGTGATGATTTGATTTGTTGATTTGTTGAATGTGCTTTTTAAGTTATACAAAATTCTGAAATTATACAAAATTATACAAAATGCTGAAATGTGTTTTTTAAACTATACAAAATTCCCGTAGGCACATAAGAGAGAGGCTAAAATCACGGGAAACATTTCTCCTGGCTCAGTTTTACATTTCCTCCACGTTTGGCGAAAATGAGGTTTTAGGCATCCAGTTTCTACACCGACAAACAATCCACCAATTCCTCCTCCTCCTCCTCCTCCTCCTCCTCCTGCACAACTAGGCTTAATGGAGAGCCTTATGAGGATGAACTGAAAACACTGCACCTTTGTCCTCCTTTCACTGCTAGTTTGTAGTACTATTGCTCCCAAACTTCGCTCCCTTCTTCCTAACTGAGCACTACCATTCCAGGAACACCAAGCCCACGCTGGAAGCACGCTGGCCGACACCAGCAGAACCAGTGGAATGGATGGATTCCCTGTCCTTGAACGAGAAACAAATGCTGGAATTCCCTGAAACTTAAATACGTGGCTATTTCCATGGTCTAAGCCCACTCCTCTGTATCCCCTCATGCTCCTACAAAATTGCTAGAGGCACACCAATGTGGTCGTAAGGTACAACCCAACAAAACAAAGTCTTTAAATATATACAGATGCAGTGGGCCCTCGTATAACAAACAGTTTGTATAACCTAAAATCTGCACAACATAAATAATCCCAGAGATGGGGGAAATCTTGTTAACATAATCGCCTATGGGGCGAATCCGTACAACAGAAAAACGGTCACGATTAGGGATTACTCTGCTTTCAATGCATTCCTATGAGAAATTTGTATAAAGGAAAATTTGCTGAACAGAATTTAATTTGAAATGAATTAATTCCTTTATACAAGGTACCACTGTATATATATATATATATATATATATTCCTGAATGCCAAGGCTCAGTACCTTTGCCTCGGCAATGTGTATGTATACATGAGTCAATTAGCATGGTCCCCTGTGCTCAGCCTAGACCCACTGCTATGTACAACCTGTAAATTGCCTCGAACAGGTTTTGAGCTAGGCCTGGGACCCCCACTTCATGTCTGCCATGCTGGCTGCTGAGCTGAAAGGTGCCTCCCTTGATGGGGCCACAAAACAGCTATGAATAAGCGTTGACTCAGGTGGGAATTGTTTCATGCAGACTTCAGTGGTATTATAATGAGGATGCAGTGTCATCGGAAGAAAGATTGTACTTGTCACTTGAGCGCCACCTTTGCAAAGGAACCAAGAGGTTAAAAAAAAAAAGAAAACCAAGAAGAAGAAGAAGAGCCTTACAATTTATTATTGGTTCCTTCCATCAAAGGGGACCAAGATCTGTTGCAAGAAGGAAGTCATCTTTTCTACACAGTGTTTTGTTGTGCAGTACAGGCTCAACCTTCAGATCACAGGCGTTGGGTCATTGCTGGTTAAACATGAAAGGTGCCTGCCAGTATGCTGCTCTTCCAAGCTAAGTGCTGATTTAAGAACAAGAACAGTGTTTTAACAGGCATCAGAGATTTTTGTTTGTTTTTATGTTGCTGTAAAAAGTCTTTTTTTGTTGTTAAAAATGGTAGATGCTTTTCTTAGTGAAGGGTTGAAAGAACAACATGTATGTATTTTGAGCCTGGAGCTCTCTTATAAACAAGTCGACATCCTCTCCTGTTAACATTCAGGACACAAAATCTATTCCAATGCCCCCTCCCCAACGATGTTTGTTAACCCAGAGTTTAGAAAGAATCTTTGAATTCCATCCTCCAGCTTTTTGTACAAACATTTGTTTATTTATTTACCCTGCCTTTCCCCTTTAAAAGGACCCACGGCTGCTTAGATCATTAAAATACAACATTTAAATTGAAAGCGAGTATCCTAGCCTACAAGATTATGAACTTTGTTTATTCACAGCATTGTTTACCACCTTTCGGCTCAGCAGGGCTCCGAATTCATAAGAGGTTAATGTTTTTAAAAAGAAATGATCAGAAATAGAGGTGGGTGCTTTGTTTTGGAAGGGGACTGGTTCCAAAATGAAACATACCAGCACAGCTGGCGATCGGAACCCAGTCCCACCCTCTGGAACAAATTCAACAACTGTCTTACCTTGCTTTACCTTGCATGGGGCGAAACTCCAACCAGGAAGCAGCCTCTGATGTGTCATCTTTCCATCTCCCTGGTGCTGGCCAGTTAGAGAGGGAGGGGAGATGATGCATATCTTTGCATAGCTCCTGATTGGCCAGCACTAGGGAGAGGGAAAGATGATGCATCAGAGGTTGCTTCCTGCTTCAACTTATGCCTAATGTGAACTACAGCAAGGTAAGACAGTGGTTGATTTTGTTTCAGAGGGTGGGACTGGGTTCCAAGTGCCAGCTGTGCTGGCATGTTGCGTTTTGGAACCAGTCCCCTTCCAAAACAAAACATCCATCTCTAATCAGAAATGTTCTTCAAAACCAACTTTTGAAACAAGCACGGAGCTAGAAACCAAAGGCTTAACCATCCTTCAGGTTGTCGGTCTCAACAAGAGTTTTTCATCTATTTTGTGCAAATTGTGGTGGTTCTGTAGTTTCCCAACAATGAATGTTGAGTCGGTTGCTATATACTTTTTTTACCAATGTAACATTAGCATTCTCTCTCTCTCTCTCTCTCTCTCTCTCTCTCTCTCTCTCTCTCTCTCTCTCTCTCTCTGCAAAACAAACAAGCACAAACAATCTCTGTCCCTCACATGGGCTGCTGGAGGAAATTGCTGAGCAAAAGAAGAAAAAAGACATGGGGGGAGGGGAAGGAGCGAAAAAAATGCAAGAACAATTCTCAAAATTTCCATAGAAATCGACTCGGTTATTATTGATTCACAGAGCACGACAAAACATCACTGCATGAATTAGCAAACAGCTGTTTCTAATTTGAGTTTAGAATTGTCCACAGAGGAACTTGTTTTAGTGTTCACTCCTTTCATTTATAATGAATTTTAATCACCGCTACAGGTGAGAAAAATGTAGAAACAAGCTTGTATCTTGTGGAAGAAACAAAGGAGAGACAGATGCTAACAGATTTACAGTCTGTGATAAAAGGAATGTTTTGGTACACTTTACATGTAATTAGGGGTGCAGCTGTTTGGAGTCCCAAGCCCACAATGCACAGCAGAATAGAGTGCCTGCGCCACGGTTCCAAAGGGAATGCACAAAAACAGTGATTCAACCCTGAAAGCATTTAGTTTCTTTCTAGATTTAACATAAAACTTTCCCTCCTCCACCCCTTCTCCAAGTCATTTATTACAGGGTAATACACATAAGGTTGACCAGGGCGGGTGAAAGGAGAGGAACTGCACACCAATTTTGGCTTAGCATGTTTCATCTAAGGACGGTGAAATTTAAGGCATTGCATGAGTCAATCAACCGACGGTGCATCTTACATAATGTTCAGAAGTAAAATGCCTTGAGGTCCATCAAAGGGACTCTCTAGGGGAATGGATACGGGATTGCCTTCTAAACTCTCTGTGCTTGTATTGTTTTTAGTTCTATATTTTACAAGTCCTTCTAGCTTTCAATTCTCTTTTATGAGTCGCCCAAGGTGAGCTTTGTTCTGGAAGGTGTCAGGCTTAAACGAATAAAGTTAAGAGAGGGGTCACTGGCTAAAATGACAAGGAATTGTGTGGCGGATTTCTAAAAGGCTCAGTTTTTTCAAAAGAAACAATTGTTTGTTTACCATGGCTTCAGAAACTAGGACTCGGAGCAATGGTTTCAAGCAACAGGAAAAGGGATTCCTTCTGAACATTAGGAAGAATTTCATGACAGTTAGAGCTGCTTGGCAGTGGAATATGCTGCCATCAAGGAGGGTGGTGGAGCCTCCTTCTTTGGAGGCTTTAAAGCAGAAGCTGGATGGTCATCTGTCGGGGGTACTTTGATGGTGGTTCCTGCATGGCAGGGGGTTGGACTGGATGGCCCTTGAGGTCTCTTCCAACTCTATGATTCTATAGAACGTGCTGATAAAATTATGCCAGCTACATATTGCCCCCCAGCGAGTTAGGTGCTAATTGTACCAACCATGGAAGGATGAAAGGCTGAGTCAACCTTGAGCTGGCTACCTGGGATTGAAGGCTGAGTCAGGAGTAGAGTTTTGGTGGCAGTATAGCAGTTGAACCACTGCGCCATGAGGCTCCTTAGAAGGAGCCATTCCACAACATCTCCAAGTGGGGCTGAGAAAGGTCCCCTGTGTTTAAACCATTGGGCAGTAGTTGATAGTAAGGGGAGACCTAGGTGGACCAACAGTCTTGTTCCGTACAAGGCAGCTTCTGAAATTCCTGAAACTTCTGTGCATTGCTGACGGAAACCCCAACTGACCTTTGTTTGGCATTTAGGGAATTATCTTTTTCCTTGGATTATTTACAGTATTTGGGCAGTTGAAGTCCATGGGAAGGAAAATAACTTGACCCTAACCCTCACATTTCCCCACGAACATCTTTAAGATTCTGCATGACATGGTGTTCAGCATTGTTGGAATTCTTCTGGGCTGCTTGATCTTGTGATTGGTTGTTTGGTTGGTTGGTTGATTCGATTTATATTCCACTCATCCAGCCCGAGGGCCACTCTTTATTCTGTATTTCTTGTTGAAATACAGCTCTCATCATCACAAACCACTGGTCCTCTGGTCGGAGTGGATTAAAGATGGGCGTACAGCTGCTTCTGGGTGATCACAGTACATCTTAGTCCTCTTTCTATGCTATGCAGTAAAGAGAACAGCTGCACATGAGGCTGTCTAGTAGCATGGTCGCAAGTACCTCTGTGCTTTGATCCAATAATGTGGTCTTAGTATCGCTGACCAATGGTGTCTTCCCTGATTTCAGCACGGAACGGTTCATGTTCCCTTTTTTCAACCGGGGCGCATTTGCAAAGTAAATTTCAAATTGTTTCAGAACGCAGATTTGCAGCATTTTCTGCAACTCTGTCCTGATCCGGGGGGAAAAAAAACACACCTATGAGCTGCACATTTCCCTTGTAACATAGTGGGGTTGGGAATGAAAACAAGGCTGTCACATCACAGCTGTGATAAAGCCCTGGATTTCTACATCATTTTCTATGAGTAGCTGTCACCTTTACCTCTCTAACAAGAGGTAGTCATGGTGTCAAAAGGAACCAAGAATTGTGATCTCCAGACAAAAGAACTGTCAATCTGGTGCTTCCCCCCAGGTGTGGGTTTCAACGCCTCTTTCAGTCCTCCATAGTGAATGCATAATCTAGTTAAATAAATGGATATAGTGATGGCTTAGGAGCAGGAAAAGATGTCCTATATCTGGTCAGTCATTTGGTTCATCCAAATAACTAATCATATTAAGCGTTCTCTCTAACCATGGTGCCCGAGAATGTTGTCAAATACAACTGGGTTTACTTAGTTCTTCACTTAGTCTGCTTTGTTCAGACAGGCTGGATCTCCAAATAGGATAACTAGGCTCCCTCCTAAGCTTGTCTTATCTTTCATAGGACACCCAGCTGTGCTTCCCTGGCAATTTACCAATTTAAGGCCCTTTGTGGGCATAACATTCATTTACACTGTGACCTGTTATCAGTTTGTCTCCCTATTATTATTATTATTATTATTATTATTATTATTATTATTATTATTATTATTATTATTATTATTATTATTATTATTATTAATGATGAACTATCACTAGAGGGGGCACAGCAACTATACTGCGATTTCAAATGGACCTACATTTTTGTGATTCATGGTTTGTTTGTGGTTTACAAGCTCGCCTGCTATCAGACCGGATCAAAGTAATGTCTAGGCTAGGGCTGATATTGTCCTCCCTAACTGCTAGCGTAAGTAATTGCTTTATGCAATTGCTAATTGCTGTAATTGCTGTAAGCAATTAGTTATACTAGCAGTTCCAAAGTAGGGTAATTGCAAGGGTAATTTAAAATGAAAACTCTCCCCCCCATTCGTAGAAAGTAACTGAAATAGTGATTGTTAGGTACTTCCACTATCTGTCCCCTCCAGATTCTTGGCCTGAAAAATCACAATGTCCTGTTCACTCCTCGCCACCACGTCTTCATCACACTGCTTACAACAGGCATGTCCAAACTTTGGCCCTCCAGATGTTTTGGACCACATCTCCCACAGTACTTTGTCATTGGCAATACAGTCTTGGAATTCTGGGAGTTCTGGTCCAAAACATCTGGAGGGCCAAAGTTTGGAGGACACCCCTGGCTTACAACAAAACAGAAGACAGCATCAGCAGACATGGTTCCAGTTAGCACTTAAATCTGGGGACGTTTCCTCTGCCCCATTTGGAGAGGTAACAGCAACATAACTAGTTTACATATACAGTGGACCCTCATATAGCAAACGGTTTGTATAACATAAAATCTGTACAACATAAAATTTCTGGAGATAGGAGAAATTTTCTTAACAGAATCGCCTATGGGGCGAATCCATACAACATAAAAATGGTCACGATTAGGGATTACTCTGCTTTCAGTGCATTCCTATGGGAAATATGTATGAAGGAAAATTTGCTTAACATAATTTCATTTGGAATGAATTAATTCCTTTATACAAGGTGCCACTGTGTGTGTGTGTGTGTGTAGTTATGTTGTTTAGATAGATAGATAGATAGATAGATAGATAGATAGATAGATGACACACACACAGTTTGAACCATAGTAGAGCCATATTAGAGGAAGAAATAAATTGACAGGATTCTTCCTGTCGGGAATTAGGCTCTCCGCGATGAAGATGAATGCACACAGCCATGAAAAATGCGCTGAACATTAAGTAATGGAATGACTACACTATTTAGTGATTGATGATCAGGTTTGTTTATGGAAATACAGTGACCTGAGCATGTATCCTCAAGAAGGCTTGTATATTCACAGGGCTGATTAGCGGTCTTTTCTCCCTTCTAATTGAACTTTTATTGAATTTCCTCCACCCTCCCCCCCTTCTGCTTGCTTTGATACCCGCCTGTGTTGGATGACAAAAGCCATCGGCCGGTCATGTGATACCTCTATTTTCAAATAGTTCCACTCAGCAGGATTAGCCATTTTTAATGACTGTAATGTCCTTTCGGCAAAGTGATTTTTCTCTCGTTTTCATTCTGCTGTATTACTCTGATTGCATTAATATAGAATTATTATTACTATTTTCCTAACAGCAAATAGTCCTTATCCAATCTATAACAGTATAACAGTATTTTTTTCCTCCCTAAAACGGATCTTCCATATGCAACACCCCCACACACACACAACCTTGAACAATAATCCTTCTTTTTCATTGTCTTCAAGTCCCGTTTGCAAGGCCAGTTCAAAGTCTTGGGGTTTACTTTTCAGAACCTTGGGAAGACTAAGACCAAATATCAGCCTCTATCTGTACCCTGCCATTGACTTAGATCTCCACTTTATGCCCTTCTGCCGTTGTTTACTCGAGTTTGGTAAAGGATCCAGTGTCCTTTATCCAAGATGGCGGGATAGGATCTTTGGATTGGAAAAAGCCATTGTCAGAAGAGACATTGTGGCAGAGAAGCTGCTGGAGATGGTTGGGAAAGGCAAGAACACGGGAAACACAACTCTGTTTTTAGAGGACACTTCCCAGAATCCATAGCCAGCCTGGCTATATTTGAATTAATCAATGCATCTATTTCTTTCTTTTCTTTTTTTTTTTTAAAAAAATGCTTTTCTTGTCTTCACTCCCCCCCTGTTTTATCAATCTCCTGCCATTTTTATCTTCATTTTAGCTTAATTTTAGTTTTTTGTTGTTGATTTATGTATCCTTTATTTCATTATGTACCTTGTATTTTGGTTTTTTAAATGCATTCCTTTGTTAATTGTCATGTCATTCATGTTGTAAACCGCCCAGGTGTAGCCCTAGGTCTAGATGGGCAGTATAAAAGTCAAATAAATAAATAAATAAATAAATAAATAAATAAATAAATAAATAAATAAATAAATAAATAAATAAATAAGGAAAACCCAGAAGAACTCCCAGAAAAAAATAAACGGAAGAGTTGTACTAGCATTGGATTGGAAGCAGAGAGAGATAGAACTGGATATGCCCTAGATCAGGCATGTCCAAACTTTGGCCCTCCAGATGTTTTGGACCGCAACTCCCATATTCCTTTGCCATTGGAAATACAGGCTTGGAATTCTGGGAGTTGTGGTCCAGAACATCAGGAGGGCTGAAGTTTGGACATGCCTGCCCTAGGTTTCGTCAGTGCATGTCCTTACTGACAGCATCCTGTCATCTTTGTTTTGGTCGCCACCTCACTGCCGGCCATCAGTTTTTCAGGTTTTGGCAACAATGGGACGCATCCCTAGCAGTGAAGCCTGCTTTCTCTCATCTTCCCTGTAATTGGTATCACACCAACGTGCTGTCAGGTATCATCATTTGTGATGTGGAGGAGGAGGGAGACATCCAATAGTTAACAGAACACATGCATTGCCATGGCATGGAGATGGCTTGGATTAACGAGTGGCCCTCTAGTGACTGATATAGACTTACAGCACAGTCCACCATCGAACCAGCTTCCCTGTTGAGACTACAACCCCCATCATCTGCAGCCAGCAAGCGGCGGCACAGGTGCGGTGTCTGGAGTGTGTCTAGAGGCCACCGCTTTCGCATAAGCGGATAGGAATGCAAAAGGAGAAGGAATCCTTTTGCTCTCAAATGCTTATACAGTGGACCCTCGTATAACAAACAGTTTGTATGGCATAAAATCTGTACAATATAAAAAATTCCGGCGATAAGGGAAATTTGCGTAACAGAGTTGCCTATGGGGCGAATCCATACAACATAAAAATGGTCGCGATTAGGGATTACTCTGTTTTCAATGCCTTCCTATGGGAAATTTGTACAAAGGAACATTTGCTTAGCATAATTTCATTTGTAATGAATTAATTCCTTTATACAAGGTACCACTGTATTGTGCTTCTCTCAAAGAGGGGACTGAGAACCCAGCTGCGTCGCAGAAATCTCTGAGCAACGCAAGGAGAAGACCCTGTTGGCTTGGCGACCTTTTGTATTGTCTTGAACACCCGTTGCCACTTTGTGCTCCCTGAATCTTGATTTCCCTCGAGCCTGTCGCCTTACATGGTTCAATCCTGCATTCTCTTTCCTGGGAACGAGCCTTATGGGTTTTCGGTCCGCGTTTCCCTTAGCCAAGGGTTTCTCTGACACTCTTTCCGATCTGTTCCAACCATGGCCATTACCCTCTAAACACTATGTTTTAAAAGCATTTCAGAGCGTTTTCGCAATGCTCAGCCCTTAGCTCATGCCATATTGTGTGTGTCGTTGGAGACGGGCTCCTGTTGCTTTGATAATGCGATGATGGTGGAGGTGTGTGATGTTGCCACTTGGAAAAATAAGGCAACACCTTGAGAACAAAAATCACCATTTGTTGCCCTAGTTTAGAAGCTCTGCTTCCCCCCAGGTGCCTCCCTTGGGTCCCTCCCTCCCCTCCCTCCCTAGATCCCCCTTGAGGGACCCAGCTGGCGTGAGCTGGGAATTAATGTGGGCCATGGTGTGCTGGTCCTTCCCTGCTGAATCTAATCTAGGGAGCAAGCTGCCAGCTGAATCCTCCCGGTCAGAAGAGCCCATTAATTCAAGTCCTGGGGGGGGGGAAGAGGCAACCTCTCCCCCCCCCCTTTCCTTGCCTGGTGAGAGAGGCCCCCTGTGACTGGAGCTGGCGTGAGAGCGAGACAGCGGCCGTCCAGGGCAAAGCTTGCAGCTTGCTCATTATGGGTTAGTGGCGTTGATTTACAGTCTGCAGAGTTACGTTTTAATTCCTCCATTGGTGCAAGGTATGATTCTGGCCAGGGTGGGGTGGAGGGGGTTGCTGAGCTGGGGGAGGGAGGCTAAAGCAAAGAATCAAAAATATATTTTGCAAAAAAGTAAAAAAATGTCATCTAATCTTCTCTGTGCAATGCTTGTAAGGTTTTCTTTTCTGGAGGGCAGGGGAAAGACACACACCCACACACCCACACATGGGGAGAGAGAGAGAGAGAGAGAGAGAGAGAGAGAGAGAGAGAGAGAGAGAGAGAGAGAGAGAGAGAGAAACACGCACACGCACACACACACACAGGGGAGAGACAGAGAGAAACACACACACACACACACACAGGGGAGACACACACACAGGGGAGAGAGAGAGAGAGAGAGAGAGAGAGAGAGAGAGAGAGAGAGAGAGAGAGAGAGAGAGAGAGAGAGAGAGAGAAGATCCATAGATGCCTGCTTCATTTGTTCAGTAAAGAAAATCGGGAAAATGATGCAAATGCCTGAACTGGCGATGCCTTTATCGGACCAGTAAGAAAATAAAACAAATGAACAAAAGAACAATTAATAATTAATTACAATCAATTTAATTATATTTGATTTATATACCACCCATCTGGCTACCGGAGCCCGTCTGGGCGATTTGCAACAGATACAAAACAATAATCGACAGACACCATCAAATGAAATAAAATATACATCGAATTACTATGAAGCAATGAACACATGCTAACATCACTAAAGAGCAATATAAACATAATAATGGGACACAAACAAAACCATGATGTTTAATAAAAACAGTCAAGCTGGTGGGGTCATTGGCTCAGGAGGCAACAAGACTCTGCGTTTTCACTGCTGGAATACTCCGGTCTGAACAACCAGGTTTTTCTGTGATCTCTTATGTGAGAATAAATTCCGTTCCCCTGTATAGGTTATATTGGTTTCTGATAGATCAGCAGTAAAAGCTGTTTACAATAACAACTGACAGTAGGGGAAAATAATGTGAAATGAAAGATTGAAAAGCATCATACATTAACTAAGTGGGGGGGGGGAAACAACTCCAAAGTAACCTAATTAAAGCAAAGACAAAATTCAGCACTGAAAGGCCAAGAAAGGTTATTCGACCCCGAGATTCATTAAAGGAGTAAAAGGTGCATCCTTAGCACCCACTATTATGGCCACTACTGCACTTTAGATTTGAAACGCCTTTTCCTTAAAGACAAATTGCCTTAAAAATCACTGTCTGATTTTCAAATCGCTGTTTCTGGAGAGCCCCCTTGGCCACGCCCATTTTTGGCCGCTGTGTTGGTTTTTCTTGAGACGACCACTGGGTGGTGGTGTTTTTTAAAATTGATTCCTGCACCCCCTTTTAAAGCACTTTGGTTGAATTTGTGGACATACTACACCGCTTTTTTTGGTCCCCCCCCCATTTCTGCTGTTTCCCTGTTGTAGGACATTCAACAACAACAAAAAAGCCTGCCGCAATGTAAATATGTTTGCCAACTTTGCCAATGCTGCACTTTCACATTGTGGACACTGAAAATTGAAGTATGAAGCGGTTCAGCCAAGTGCGGACGGGGAAGCCGATTGCTAAACAACTGCCGAAGTGCGGACTGCAAAACCGCTGTAGTGACCATGTGATCGCGGGAAGAGATAAGGCGATGCAAAACAAAAAGCGGCTGCCCAAGGAAGTGCAGTAGCGATCTATGAGAGAGTGTCAGGTCTCCCTGTGGTATGACCCATTTTGCATAGACGTTGATTGTATGCTGGCCGATTGATTTCATTGGAGAATCCCCTGGCCAACATGGCTGCTCTTGGGTTGGCTGCAGATTATGGGAGTCATGGTTGGAAAGAGTCAACTCCCCAGCAAGTTAAATGGGTTTCTCCTAGTCATAACAAGATTTCAGCCAGCAGATCTTTTCTCAATGGGGCTCTCAGAGGGTTTGAGGACATGACCCTCCCTAGTCTAGATGGTTGGCCTTACTCAAAGGTGGGGACACTTCATCTTTTGGCCGTAGAATCAGCAGATAGGCAGGATCCCTTCTGACTGTAGCCCAATGTTACAAGAAGGAAAGAAAGAGAAAGCGATAAAAGGTGGCGGTGGTGAGAAGATAAGACTGGGAGACCAAGCGTTTGTCGATGAGGTTGTTCAGGGGATGAGCATTATTTTTAATGATTAACCTTTTGATTAATATTCTGCTGTCAATATGTGTCAAAGCCACAACATGGAAATCTTGGCCTTCTTTGCGTGCTGCTGAAATAGCCCTTGCTTTGCTGCCGAGATGGCAGGTGCGCATGGCACGGCATTGGCATCGTAGACGCGCGAACTCTGACAACGTGGAAGTAAAGTTGAGCAGGTTGTCTGAAGTCAAAGACACACATACCACATCAGAAGAGAAGTGGTGGGAATTTTTTGGTGTCAGTTGTTGGCTTCAAAAGCTTTGGATACAAGGCCCGTTTCAGCCTCTGAACATTGATTTTGGAATTGTATCTTGTTTATGTCAAACTACTGTTGAGTGATGCAATCTCTCTCTCTCTCTCTCTCTCTGTGTGTGTGTGTGTGTGTGTGTGTGTGTGTGTGTGTGTGTGTGTGTGTGTGTGTGTGTGAGTGAGTGAGTGTGTGACAACGAATGAGCAAGTCAAGTGAGTGATTCCCTGACTATCAGAGCTTCTGAGAAGCCTCTCCCATTCAGTGTTCAGAGTCTGGAAAGGATGTTTCCAGGCAGCAATGACTGGGATTTCCTCCCAACCAGTATTTAAAAACACTCACGCACGAGCACTTAACGCAGCAGCGCTTAGAAATGTTTGTATCGCTCTGAGGCATGTTGTGTTTTGTTTTCTTGACTCGCTGCTTATTGCTTGGCGATACAGTAGACAGGTGTTAAACCTGCTTGGGGGGTGGGGGTGGGGAGAGGAGAGGGAGTGAGGAGATATTGCTTAGCATTCATCGCAATGCACTGCATTGGGCGCTTTGATTTGTTTGTTTATTGGGGGAAATAACCGAATCCAGATTTTGTCCACCAGGCGATCTCCTCGTCTGGTCCCTTCTGCCCAAATATCCTTTTAAGATTCCAGACGTTGGTGACGTTTTGCTTTTCCACTCATCAGCCGTAGAATTAGTAGAGAGGTAGGATTCCTTCTGATTGTAGTCATTGTTTTGGAACCCAACGCTCTTGCAGAGAGGCTACTCTCTCTCTCCCCCCTCTCTCTCTTAAATACTGGAGTAGCAGAAGGGCCATCGTGTTGCCGCATGGCTTTGTCCCTGTTTTCACAGATGCACTGGGAATTGCTTTTTTAAAAAATCTCCTTTCTGCTTTCCCCTTACAGATGGCGACGATGACCCGCACCTCTCCTGGGTGGCTTCCTCTCCCTCCAGCAAAGACGTTGCATCACCCACTCAGATGATCGGCGATGGGTGTGATCTCGGCCTTGGGGAGGAAGAAGGGGGAGCCGGCCTGCCGTATCCCTGCCAGTTTTGCGATAAGTCCTTCATTCGCCTGAGCTACCTGAAAAGGCACGAGCAGATCCACAGCGACAAGCTGCCATTCAAATGCACCTACTGCAGCCGCCTCTTCAAGCACAAGAGGAGCCGGGACCGGCACATCAAGCTGCACACGGGGGACAAGAAGTACCACTGCCACGAGTGCGAGGCGGCCTTCTCACGCAGCGACCACCTCAAGATCCACTTGAAGACACACAGCTCCAGCAAACCCTTCAAGTGCACGGTCTGCAAGCGCGGCTTCTCCTCCACCAGCTCGCTCCAGAGCCACATGCAGGCCCACAAGAAGAACAGGGAGCATCTGGCCAAGAGCGAGAAGGGAGCCAAGAAGGACGACTTCATGTGCGACTACTGTGAGGAGACCTTCAGCCAGACCGAAGAGCTGGAGAAGCACGTCATGACCCGCCACCCGCAGCTCTCCGAGAAGGCGGACCTGCAGTGCATCCATTGCCCCGAAGTGTTTGCCGACGAGAACACTCTCCTCTCCCACATCCACCAAGCCCACGCCAACAAGAAACACAAGTGTCCCATGTGCCCCGAACAGTTCTCTTCGGTGGAGGAAGTCTACTGCCACCTGGACAGCCACCGGCAACCGGATTCCAGCAATCACAGCATCAGCCCGGACCCGGTCCTGGGCAGTGTGGCCTCCATGAGCAGTGCCACTCCCGACTCCAGTGCGTCGGCGGAGCGGGGCTCCACTCCCGACTCGACGTTGAAGCCGTTGAGAGGGCAAAAGAAGATGAGGTCACTGGAAAGAGAAGAGGGCCAGAGCTGGTCCAAGGTTTCTTACAGCTGCCCTTACTGCACCAAGCGTGACTTCAACAGCCTTGCGGTCCTGGAGATCCACCTGAAGACCATCCATGTGGACAAACCTCAGCAGAGCCACACGTGCCAGATTTGCCTCGAGTGCATGCCCACCTTGTACAACCTCAACGAGCACGTGAGGAAGGTCCACAAAAACCACGCCTACCCCATGATGCAGTTCAGCAACATTTCGGCTTTCCATTGCAATTACTGCCCGGAGATGTTTGCGGATATCAACAGCCTACAGGAACATATTCGCGTTGCTCACTGTGGCCCGGGAGCTACCGCTCAAGATGGCAACAATGCCTTCTTTTGCAACCAGTGCTCCATGGGCTTTCTGACGGAAGCCTCTTTGACGGAACACATCCAGCAAACTCACTGCAACCTGGGAAACTCAAAACTGGATTCCCCTGTGGTCCAACCATCGCAATCCTTCATGGAGGTGTACTCCTGTCCCTACTGTACCAACTCGCCCATCTTTGGCTCCATCCTTAAGCTCACCAAACATATTAAAGAGAACCACAAGAACATCCCGCTGGCCCACAATAAGAAGTCAAAAGGGGAGCAAAGCCCAGTGTCTTCAGACGTTGAGGTGTCCTCCCCCAAAAGGCAACGGCTTTCCACCAGCTCCAATTCCGTTTCCAATGGAGAATACCCGTGTAATCAGTGTGAGCTGAAGTTCTCCAACTTTGAAAGCTTCCAGACCCATTTGAAGTTACATCTGGAGTTGTTGCTGAGGAAGCAGTCCTGCCCTCAGTGCAAGGAAGACTTTGATTCTCAGGAGTCTCTCCTGCAGCACCTCACAGTCCATTACATGACGACCTCGACCCATTACGTATGCGAGAGCTGCGACAAGCAGTTCTCGTCAGTCGATGACCTGCAGAAGCATTTGCTCGACATGCACACGTTCGTCCTATACCACTGCACCCTTTGCCAAGAGGTCTTCGACTCCAAGGTCTCGATCCAAGTGCATCTGGCTGTGAAGCACAGCAACGAGAAGAAGATGTACCGGTGCACGGCCTGCAACTGGGACTTCCGAAAGGAGGCGGACCTTCAGGTCCACGTGAAGCACAGCCACTTGGGCAACCCGGCGAAATCTCACAAGTGCATCTTCTGCGGGGAGACGTTCAGCACCGAGGTGGAGCTGCAGTGCCACATCACCACCCACAGCAAAAAGTACAACTGCAAGTTCTGCAGCAAAGCTTTCCACGCCATCGTCTTGTTGGAGAAGCATTTGCGGGAGAAACACTGCGTCTTTGACGCTGGCGCCGAGAACGGGACCGCAAATGGCTTGGCGCCGGCCGCGAAGAAAGCAGACTCGGCGGACATCCAGAACATGCTGATGAAAAACCCCGATACGTCCAACAGCCACGAAGCAAGCGAGGACGACGTCGATGCCTCCGAGCCCATGTACGGCTGTGACATCTGTGGGGCTGCTTATACGATGGAGGTTCTCTTACAGAACCACCGCTTGAGGGACCATAACATCAGGCCGGGGGAGGACGATTGTTCCAGGAAGAAAGCAGAGTTCATCAAAGGCAGTCACAAATGCAACATCTGCTCAAGGACCTTTTTCTCGGAGAACGGCCTCCGGGAACACATGCAGACTCACCGAGGCCCGGCGAAACATTACATGTGCCCCATATGTGGGGAACGCTTCCCATCCCTTTTGACCCTGACGGAGCACAAAGTCACCCACAGCAAGAGCTTGGACACGGGAACGTGCCGGATCTGCAAGATGCCGCTCCAAAGCGAAGAGGAATTCATCGAGCACTGCCAAATGCACCCCGACCTTCGGAACTCCCTCACCGGGTTCCGCTGTGTGGTCTGCATGCAGACCGTCACCTCGACGCTGGAGCTGAAAATCCACGGAACGTTCCATATGCAGAAACTGGTGGGCAGCTCGGCCGCCTCCTCCCCCAATGGCCAGGCCTTGCAGAAACTCTACAAGTGCGCTCTGTGCTTGAAGGACTTCAGGAACAAGCAAGACTTGGTGAAACTGGACGTCAACGGCCTACCCTACGGTCTGTGCGCGGGATGCATGACGAGGAGCACTAACGGGCAGTCCTTGGGCATGGCCACGCCAGAAGTTAGTGAAAGACCGTGTGGCAATCTCAGGTGCCCGGAGTGTAGTGTCAAATTCGAAAGTGCCGAAGACCTAGAGAGTCACCTCCAGCTGGACCATAGAGACTTGACACCTGAGACTAGTGGCCAAAAGAAAGGTGCCCAGACCTCCCCTGTTCCCAGAGTAAGTACCACCCCAGGTCTGTTTTGTCACCATCACTATTATGAATATGTTCTTAGTCCAGAATGCCACATGCCACATATGAAAGATCCCCTCAAGTTATATTCCGCATGGAAAATGGCCATTATATCTGCCAACAATCCTACTTGCTGTCGGGCAGTAAGAAATCCCCATGTCATATGATAATCACACATCAGCATTGAAGCTTTTTATGCGTCTATTCTGCAACATGTTGCCGCTAACACAAGAATGTTTCTCTTAACTATAACCATGCAGAGGAAAAACTAGAAAAGGCCCTGCGGTCTTTACAAAAGACAACTGTAAGTGCAGGCAGGAGATCTATTAATAATAATTAGAGATGGGTATGAACAGTCAAAATGGAGGTTTCATGTGGTTGGCGAACCACAAACCACGAACCCCGCCCCATGAACTGATTAACCCACAAACAAACAAACAAACAAACAAACAAACAAAACATGAAGGGATGAATAAAAAGGGGAAATGTTCATCCCTTTGTATTCGTTGGGGGCCTCCGGATGCGATGAACATAAAGGGACGAACATTAAATGAATCAGTAATAGAAATAAGAATAATAGTAAAATGGATTTGTCTCTAAAAATAATCACAAGTCATCTAAATAATAGTAAAATGTATTTGTCTCTAAAAATAATCACAAGATGACCCTTTTCAGGGCTTTCCACATTTGCCATATAAAATGCAGGACTTCATGTTTATTATTATTATTATTATTATTATTATTATTATTATTATTATTATTATTATTATTATTATTATTATTATTATTATTATTATTATTGCTATGCAACAACCAATACTTGCACCTACTTCTTAACTTCCAGCTTTTGGCCACTGGATTTCAGGGCAGTGGAGGAAGGTTGGAGAGGGGGATAGCTAATAGGATCCTAGTGGCTCTCTTTTTGAGATTTGAGATACAATCCTTGGCTGTTTTCGCATATAGGCAACCTTCCAAGAGAGCTTTCAAGTCTTCCACCTTCGCAGCCTTTGGACGTACAGGTATTTTTCCCAGCCTTCTGTTTGTGGCTCCGCAGATTTCTCCTCTCTTGGTGTCCCGAGCTAAAGTGGAAGGTTTGGTTTAGGGTTGGCACTTCCCTTGGCTGAAAAGCGAAAGAGCAGAGTGGGTAACATACTGCGCACCCTAGAACCACTTCTAGTTGTGCTCGATCTAAGGCGTGGAGCCTTAGACTCTCCCGGCACTTTTAAGAACTCCTTCCTCCTGTACGAGCTAGGGCCCTCTCTCTGCCTGAGCAAAGGCACGTGGCTGGGACAGAGCCGTTAAAAGCCTGCCTCGTAGATCTTGCCGATCGTGGCAATGTGTTAGCTTCAAAGGAGTTCTCGGCGCTTGAAACAATCCGCGCAAATGATTCTCAGCTTTGTTTCTCTCGCTGCTTTAGCGCGGCAACTACAGTGTGCTCCCTTGGGGTCAAGGGAACCGGTGACTAGACCTGCCTCCAGCTGTGATGTACGTCTAATTCTGTAGAGAATAGAATACGAAATGGAAACACCTCTCCCTTCAGTGCAAAGCCTCTGGAGAGTTCCTCCTCCAAAAGTACTTATTAGCCCTGCCATCATCTTTCCACTTCTTGGCCCTTCATTGTGTTCCGCGCTCCTGCTAGAGAACAGGGGCCTTCTTTTATGCCACGCTAATTCCGATTTCCTATGACTGCGCACACCGAGGCTAAAATACTCCCGACTTCTCCTCTCCCTCCTCGCCGTTATCGTGAGGGGGAAAATTGCCATCACCCTCCTCCCTCACACCTACTTTTCGCCGCGTCTCTTTGTCGAGAGCTTCCGTAACTCTTTTTCTCTCAGGAGAGAATTTAAGTTCTTCAACAAAGTAAATGCTTTGAATCTCCTCCCAAGAGGGCAGATTTCTTTTGTAGAAGATAATGAAAAATCAGAATTCAGGCCTGTACTGAATTACCCTTTACACAGGAGCCTGCAATTGGCATATATGCTAATGCCTTAGACCTGCTGTTCTACCTTTCTAGCAACAATAACCGTCCAGTGAGGGAGGCAGTCAATGCTTCGGCCCTTTCTTCCGTTGCTTCAGCTTTCTCTCTGGGCCCTGTCCAGCTGATTCAAAACCACTTCCGGACGGGGCCATGGCGTCTCTCCTTGCCAACTTGGATATGTGACGGGACATAAGCAAGACCCACATCCCAAAGGCATAGCTGTTTTGTGTGTGTGTGTGTGTGTGTGTGTGTGTGTGTGTGTGTGTGTGTGTGTGTGTGTGTGTGTGTGTGTGTGTGTGTTTCTAGTATTTTCTTTGGTTGCGCTGTCAGGTTCATGCCACAGCTACGGGACAGACCCTGCTGCAGGAGGGCGGGACAGAACCACCATGGTATCTGCTGCTAGATCTCTTCCCAGATTTGAGGAGGTAGAGGGACGCTCTTCTCCCACTCACAAAATACGAGAACTAGGGGGAAACCATTCAAATTGAGGGTTGGGAGCGTGAGAACAGGCAAAAGAAAATATTGTTGGTTTTTTACCCAGCATGTTGTTAGTCTGTGGAACTCCCTGCCACAGGAGGTGGTGATGGCATCTGGCCTGGATGCCTTCAAAAGGGGGATTGGACAGGTTACTTGAGGAAAAGTCCATCACAGGTTACAAACCATGATGGAGATGTGTCATCTGCAGGCTTAAAACTGGGATACTTCAAGGGCCAGATGCAGGGGAAGGGTATCAGAAGACAGATATCTAGTCTTGTGTGCTCCCATCCGCATTTGGTGGCAATCAGCAACAGAGAAGGGGATTTCAGATTTTTTTAGACTCCCAGAATTTGCCAAGAGATCCCCAGCCAATCCAGGGAGGAGTAAATGAGACATAACCCGCCCATTTATTTGGTGCTTCAGGAGTGGAAGTCCTCCATGGGGGTTCTCCTCATCCCAGCAAGACTTGCGTCACCAAAGGAGGTGTGGTGAGATGACTCTCCACTCCCAGAAGTTACCCATCTGGGGAGGAAGGCAACCCCACTGAAAAGAACAGGATTGACCTCTGAGGGCACATGGACGGGGTTGTGCTTTGGGTTTGCATGGGAGGGATTTGGAGTAGATGACCATGTAGCTGGTGATTGTATAGTTCTCTTACTTTCTAATGGCTTGGTTTTAGGACAGTAAACATCAGGCTAGACCAGTGTTGGCGAACCGATGGCACGGGTGTCAAAGGTGGCACTCAGAGCCCTTTCTGTGGGGCACCTGACATCGCCCCTTCACAGCCACCTGGATTCAGGCATAATTGCTGTATTGGCACTTGGCAAAAAATTAGTGGGTTTTGAATCACAGCTTGGGCACTCGCCTCTAAAAGGTTTGCCATCACTGGGCTAGTGATTAAGTACAGATTCCCCCCCCCCTCAATGCTTTCAAGATTACAAATTAGGATTCTAAAAACTCAAACGCTTGTCCAAGCAGGGTAGCTTTTGGTATCATGTTTTTAAAAAGGTGTATCAAGCCTAGCCAGGCAAACTAAATTGAACAATATGTTCTTCTTTGTTTTCTATTCTCTTGTTGATTTGTAGTACAACAGGTAAAAAGTATGTGAGGTTTTTTTTTTTTAAAAAAACCCAACCTGTTTTGTGTGTGCAATACAAACTGAAGTAGCCTACAGCTGTCCAAATAACATTACTACTCTATAATTCTTGACCAGCTCCTTTTTCTTTTCTCTCTCTCCTTTTGGACTGTTATTGATTTCCCCCCCTCCTTGGGTGTATTTTATTTTTTAAGCACTGAGTCTAACAGGAGAGGATTAGAAAAATATATGGTCGGAGGGAAGGTGCGTGGAGATTACATTTAAAAAAAAAAACAATAGTTGTACATGTTTCATTAAGTGCCAGGATTGTGTCGATATTTGCAGCTCAAGAGGAAAAGATGCATGTCTGGAATACAGTAGATGCTCCAGATGTTGGTACTTGGTAATTCTCCACTAACAAGAACACTTCCAAAATCCTGCAGGTGAGGCTTTGAGAATCCCGCATAATCTCCAAGGCAAACATTGAGGCCGAGAGGGTTATAAAGAAAGCCTTTTACAAAATAATTAAGGTGAGAAAAGAGGAGGGAAAAGAAAGACACCGCTAAGTATAAAACAAAGCAAACCTCAATGAATTTGGGCTGTGCCGGCAACATTTTCTACAACAACGTCTTGCCTGTGGCCCTTCCGACCGTCGCGGACTGCGACGACTGTCAGCCTTGCTTGGCATAACAGATATCGGGGACAATTGGGTTTGTAGTTGAGCACTAGGGCAGTGATGGCGAATCTTTTAGAGACCGAGTGCCCAAACTGCAATTCAAAACCCACTAATTTTTTTTGCAAAGTGCCAATACAGTAATTGAACCTGTATACAGGTGGCTATGAAGGGGTGATGTCGGGTGCCCACAGAAAGGGCTCTGAGTGCCACCTTTGGCACCTGTGCCATAGGTTCGCCATCACTGCACTAGGGGGTTCTCCATCTTGACCTCCATCACTTCTCTTAGCCGTTCACCCTCTGCATATGCTCGCTCAGTTGGCATCCCTGGACCAGGTGAACCAACAGGCTGCTCCAGTCAGGGTGCCACATTTTTGGCTTATAATATGATGGTGACAATACTTTTCTACGCACCATAATTATTGTAAAATAGGGGTAGGGAATCTGTGTCCTGGAGGCTACAAAGGATGCACCTCGCTTTTTAAAGGAGTGTGTGTGTTGTGTCATTATAGTCGTGACCGACTTTTCATGACTCCATGTCCATGGAATTTTCTTGGCAGGAATACCTGAGTGGTTGGCCAGTTCCTACCAATCAGTTCAAACAAAGCAAGGCAAAACAGAGACATATATCCCCAGAAGCCTCCAGGGGGCACTATCTTCCTAATAAATATTATTTGAGTTCCCCCTCCCACTTTTTTTGGGGGGGGGGTTGTTTGCTTCTATGTTTGTTTTTGTTTTAAATAAACGGGAGGGAAAGGTTGTTATGCCAAGTGTGGTCTCTGTCATTGAGCTGAAGCCCCACCTGGTCAGCTGTTGCTCCCTCCTCCTCCTCTCTCCCCTCCTCATAATCGACTCCCATGCTCCAGGAATATTGCTGGGAACAAATGTAAACAAGACTTCAATTAGCAGTTCCAAATGTTCATAGTACTGCCCTTTGTTATCATTCGCAATTGTGCTGAAAGCCTACGTCCCACCTAGACGGCTTTGTTGTCCTGTCAATGGGACAGTGAACCTCCTGTTTCGAACCCTGGATGAGATCCAGTTGTACAAGTCTTCTGGTTGTGTCTTTGGTTTTACTTAACCGTGGCCTAGTCTCTGACCATGGGAACAAAACTGACGGAAACAACATTAATCATCGGAGATAGCCTTGCTCTGAGTTGGAGACAGTTTTATCACGGGCGCCTCACTGGGAGATGGTTCTCTAGCCCATGTCTTCTTAACTCTATGCCCAGAATACATTGGAGTTGGAAACCATGCCAGCCTCTTGGGCTCTCCCATAAAGCTGGTGTTTTTCACACTCTTCCATATTGTATCCTCGCACTCTGCTCTACTACAAACAGGCCTTTGGTTTGGTCTGGCGTGCTCTCCTTGCATACTCATCTGTGTACTAGTGAAACACACATGAAATATTCTTCACTTCACTCTTAGTAAGCGGCAGACTTCCTTACGGTTGGATCTGACAATGTAAAATTATCCAATATGCAAAGGGAATGATGAAATAACTAGCAAGGGATGTTGATTAAAAATTTTTTTTTTTCCCCCGGAATGGCTGTTCCGAGAGAGCTGTTTAAACTTTCAAACAGTGTATAAATGATTCACAAGGCTTTTCCCCATCTCATCTTGGAGAAGACACACCCCTGCCAATCTTAAATACAAACCTCATCTTCTTTGATAGAATAAATGACTCATGTAATTGCTTCTTCACGCTATCTCCTTGTTTTGGTGGCAAAACTTCATTAGTGTGACACAAGGAAAAGTCGAAAGAATCAGGGAAGGAAGATTGGCATCCCAATACACAATAGGATTTTCCACGGTTTCTAGAACCCATGCCTTCACCTCTTTAAGCACTCCTTTTTCTGATCGGCAGATCCTGTGAAATTTCTTGAATTTCTTTCCTGAAATCATATTTGTCTTGTTCGGGTCAAAGCACATTTTCTTCCAATAAAAAAGAAGAATACTTTGGTAATTGCAGGTATGCATTTCTTACAAAGGAATAAGACACACCAGCTGAAATCCTTTTGAGCAGGTGCCCAACAGAAATAATGTCATTATTGGAGGTTGACTAAGGACTTCTTTTCCAAACTTGGGTGTGCACCGGACTTGGTCCCATTGTGCACAAGCTGTGCACACCCCAAAGACTGAAAAGGAAGTCTTCAGAGAGCAGCTGTCTGTGGCTGATGATGATGTCATTGCTGAGGAAGTTGAACAACAAGATTTAGACCATCCTGTTGTGCAAGATCACCACTGAGTTCTTGGTTTGGATCCAGACTAAGTCTTCCTTGCAGTAGGCACACTTAGGTGGGACATAACTCACTTGTCCATTTAATTTCAATATATGTCTACTCTAAGCATAAGTGAAATTGGATTCACTCTATTCAGGTTTTTTTTTTTTTTTTTTTGCTGGAAAGGGTCGGTTGTGAATACTTGGCACTCCCAAATCACTGTTGGAAGTTTGTCCCTCAGCCTTTCCCGTACTGTATGTTTACACCATCTTCCCCCAATTTGAAGTCTTCCAGATATTTGGAAGAGTTCAACCTCCATGGTGCCTCACCATTGTCCCCCAATCAAATGAAGCTAGCAGCTTAAAAGAGTTGTAGTCTAAAATTTGGAAAGCACTAGATATGATTGGTTGTATTATAGCTTTGGGATGAAAATATTCAGTTGTTTGTAAAGGGAATTGGGTAACCCTTGAACGCCATACTCAAAACCATAACTTACTGGCGATGTTTGAATAGGTGCAAAATCAACCACTCTTTGTGTACTTACGTGTGCATTTGTGTCTGTCTTACCTTTCTGTCTGTCTGTCATTTCATGCAAGTGATAAAATGGGCTGCAGCCCACGAAACGCTGAAAGTAAGTTGTCTTTAAGTTCTTGCAAAACCTTTCCATTATGCAAAGAAATGTGGTTTTTAAAATTGTTTTTCTGGTGTAACAACAAGCAGTAGAAAGAGAAAGGACACTCAACATAGAAGAAGATCTGTTTAGACCGATGATGTCCCTCACCTTCTCACGTGTTCTGCAGTTGTTAGGCTCAAAAAATATGGCAGGTGCTTGAGTGATTTGTAAAGATTTCCCCCCAGGCAACTTGGTGACATGTAAATACTTGACAATTGTGTGCATACACATAACATATCCACATAGACTTGGTAAATGTCCTGTGCACACAAGATCAATGCATAATGTGGGAAGCAGAATTCCAACCTGCTCTAACGGCCAAGCTGTCTTGCCGATGTGTTTTCACGATCAAATTCTGATTGTCTGGTGCACTATTATTGTCGATGTTTATGAGATAAAGGGATTTCAAAGCATGGAGGGCAATGCTGGTGATCGTATTTTTGCTTTCTGATACAAAGTTCTCTCATTGCTTTTTGTTGTTGTTTGAACAGAAAAAGACCTATCAGTGCATCAAGTGTCAGATGACCTTTGAGAATGAGAGAGAGATACAGATCCATGTTGCAAACCATATGATTGGTAAGAACACTTACAGTCTGTCCTTTCATTGGCTCCTTGCTTCTCTCAGCTTCATTTCTGATGTTGCCTTTTCCTGCTTGATGGATAATATTTCCTACTGCCGTTCTGCATATGTTGCTTAAAATACAGTTGTTTAGGTGTTGATACCTATGCGCCGGACAAGCGTCGTTGCTGATTTTTCCATGGTTTGATCACCATGCTGCACCAACCGCGATCCTTCTGGGCCAGCATCACAAGTCTGAAAGAAGGACCCATGCTAGCTACCTAGGACACAAGGGTTGTAGGGATTATCATAAACTATTTAGTTTTAATTAAACAGGTGTGAACCTTGTTGGGTTGCTTGTAAATACATAATTCAAATCTAATGTGAAACGATGAGGTGGGGCTTCCAGATCTGTAGTAGCCAAACCATCAGTTTGAAGTCCTGGTCTGGTTTGGGTTCCCATCTTCTGAGTCACCACATTCACAGCCATGTCCCTTGTGCAGAAGTGTAGTGACTTTCACTATGGGTTGTCAATGGCTTATGAATTCAGACATAACAGGCAACCACAACTAGTAAAAACTGTAGCTAGCTAGCAATCCAGGTTCAGACTCTGGTTTCCAGTGTTATCATAGTTGGAAGGGCCATCTGCCAGGAGATGCCAGGAGATCTAAATTTCTTTACAATACCTCCAGTGTTGGAGCGCTCGCCACCTCCCAAGGTAATTTGGTTCAAGTTTTTCCTGATATTCATCCAAAACCTGGCATCCTATACCTTGAGCCCATTGTTGAGCGTCCTGCACTCAGGGATGATTGAGAACAGCTCCTGACCCTCTGTAGCTCAGCCTGTGCTCACATGTTTTAGATTAGGACACGAGGAAATGGTTTCAAACTACAGGAAAAAAGATTCCATTTGAACATTAGGAAGACTTTCATGACAGTTAGAGCTGTTCGGCAATGGAATAAGCTGCCACAAAGGAGGGTGGTGGAGTCTCCTTCTTTGGAGGCTTTTAAGCAGAGGCTGGATGGCCATCTGTCGGGAGTCCTGTAATGGGGGTTCTTGCATGGCAGGGGGTGGGACTGGATGGCCCTTGAGGTCTCTTCCAACTCTATGATTCTATGATTCTATATCTTAATCTTGCCATCGATACACTTTTGATGAGGCAGTGAGTTGCTGGTGCTCTAATAGGTGAAGGTTGCCTCAGCGTCCAGGCCAAGGCACCCACCGGGGTGGTTTTCTGTTCTTCGTAAGCCTTGATATCTTTAGGATCCAGAAGCTAACAAAAGCTCAGAGGAGGCTCCTTCCCTTGTGTCTTCCCCAAATTTTGGCACTTGGGATATGTGTTTCAAAACACTTGTTTTTCTCACCTTGGGGAAGCTCCCACTGACAGCGTGCTAACATTCCTCAGGTTCAAAAGGTAGCAATTTGATCCGTTTCAAAAGCCACTTAAAAAGCCTTAATGACGAGCCGTCCCATTTTCTCTCCTGCTAAAATGAAACTTTTCACAAGCCCTTCTACTTTACGCCGTACGTTTTCAGCTTTATCTGGCATGGGGGTGGCTGGGGGAGGGAGAGGCAAAAACCTCATGCTGGTTGCCAGCCCCTTAGACACAATCCTGCCTCATTTTTGCATGACATGACATTGCTTTGGCGTGATGCGTTTCGGAGGCACCCTGTGAAAACAAAACACAGAAAAAAGTTTTATTTCAGGTTCTCAGTTAAGCTTTCTCTCGTGCGCTTTCCCAAGTTTCTTTCTCATGTAAGCAGTTTCGAAAGCTTTGGTTTTTCAGATATTCCCATTTTACATTTACATGTCTTGTTTCACCCATGAGGCCGTTCTCACCGTATGTCCTCCCTACTCCTTTGCAGAACAAAGGGTAAAATGCAGCAAAGCCGCTCTTTCCTAGCATCCAAATAACTCTCCATCCTAATAAGAACTAGATGGTTTGGGGGAGTCTAAAAGTGGCACCCCCCCCAAAAAAAAAACCCAGATTCCTGCTCAGTTCCCAAGTTGTACAACTGCATCTGTCCTTTATTTTTTTTAAGCATGCTGCGAATATTCAGTGCCGCACACATGTCCCTTTGAAACATTGCCTTCCTACCTCTTTTGCAGTGTGTGTGTGTCTCTAATATACACTTACACGCATGCAAACACGGTGGCATATTGGTCCCTCTTCCTCCTTCCCCAGAGGCTGAACAGACTGGCTGACTCCCTGGAGGCGTTGTATGGGAAACATGTTGCTTTGTTTTCAAACTCGGGCCGCTGGGAATCCTGCTAACGAAAGAACAGATACCCTCTTTCTTCTCATGCGGTGTGGCTAAGAGGGGGCTTATGGGAGGAACACCTCCAACCAGTGCTGTTCAGAATCAAAGCGTTTCCTTCCACAAACAGATGCATGTGTCCCGTCCCCCCCACCCCCGCTACATAAACTCCTGTTTAGGGATCTGAAGGCCTCAGCTGACGGGGTGCACCTTCACAGTGTTTTAATTTGTTGGCCATAAAAGCGATCCTTCGTCCCCTTCCATCACGCCTTTGGGGAGTCCTTCCATGAGGGTATCAAAAAAAAAATTCTGCAGTTCTGCTGGCTTCTGTTCTGCCTGCCTCCTTCTGAGCTGACCAGCCAATGCATCAAGCGTGTTCTCCCTCAACTTATTTCTCTCTTTCTCCCCACGATACACACCTTCTACTCCCTCTGATGTGCGCTCTCTCTTAGATGCCTCCGAGGCCCATTTCCCACGAGGGTTGGATAGATAGTGAACATCATGTACTTCTTCACTGTAATTGGAAAGGATCAAAGGTAATGCAAGGTGAAGTAGGCAAAGATAAGATTTATGACTGGTCAACATTTTCCTTTTGATTTAGATGTCTCCATGAGTTCTGGATTATTGCAGTAAATCAGCCAGATTTACAGGGTCCCAGAAAATAAAATCTACTGGTATCATGATTAGCGAGTGACTTGACTGTTTGCAGGATTCACGTTATCCATATTTTTCTACAAGGCATTTCCCCCCACATGCAGCAGTATTATGACATCTGGAAAACCAAGATAACTGATCTTGAGCTGACTAATGTTAGGAAATGCAAACCAAAAAGCCCTGTTTGTGTTGTTGTGAAAGGGTAACGAATGTCCCCAGTATGTTTTAGTTGCTTTAGATTTTCCTAGTTTTGAAAGATGCCATTTAGCAAAGTTAATTTATCAAGGGGTGTTTGTAGACTGCAGTCCCAACATTGGATTAAAAGCAGAGTCAAGTAATGTGATTGCAGCCATTTCTCTACAGCAGACAAATCTAGTTAGCACACATCTTTAACCCTCCACCACTTTGTGGGTCTCTAACTTACACATCCAAAGCCCAATCTTCACTAAACATGGAAGGATTGTAGAAATGAATCAGGAGGAGTTTCTCAGCAATCTTGGTGTCTCCAAGGGCATTGGGTTCGTTTTATAAGTTTTTAAAGAAGGCAAAATGAATTGACAAATTGATTCATCGATCCTTCAGAAAAAAATTGTAAACTTGTTATTCGTGATTCATCAACCGTGGCAAATCGCAAATCAAAATGAATTGCCATTTGTTTGTTTGTTTGTTTGTTTGTTTGTTTGTTTGTTGCATTTCATGACCATCTCTATTCTAGACTGGAAAAAAAATGGCCAAGGGGTCAGCCCTGTCCTCCTTGTTTGTCTTTAGAAGTGCATTCACAGGTAATCTGGACGAAAGTTGAGCATTGCAATCTGTAGCCTGACCTCGAAGGCCCACTGGAAGTGCATGGGTAAAACATTTAGTTCTGTTCAGTATTTTAATATGTAATGTGCCCCTTAGCTCCGCGCTTTGCAAACATCTGTAGGACTCTAACATTCAGCAGGGTTTGACTGTATATACACCATAGTCTATTCCCAGGCGTTTCTGCCATGAATATTCTACATTCCTATTTGAAATACCCTTGATGTTGGGTTAAAACAACAGGAATAACAGAAATGGCAACTTGGGGCAATATAAACAGCACCATCCAAACGGAATAGCAAAAGGAGGAATTGGATGAGGAATCCAAGTGTGCGATGCCATTGTCAAACCATTTGTCCCTCTGGCTCGTGTTGTCTTCTCTGACTGGGTCCAGTTCTTCAGGGCTCAGGTAGATGGTCTTGGTAACCACCCCACTACTTGATCCTTCCATTGCACCATGCCAAGTTTGAAATTTGGGACCTCTTATCAGGAAAGCACACATTTCCTCTTTTGGTGATGGTTTTCAGTCTGAATGGAAAGCAAAACGTTTAGGGGGGCACCTGAAAATTTTGCAACAAGGGCACTTCTTTTGCAAGGTCCTGACATTATGGGGGACCTGGTCAGTCTATGACCTTGCCTTTTGTTTCCGTTCTTCCCACACCCGCTAGTGGGAAACAACAGGCAAAGAAAATGTTCTCAAATTTAGAATGGATTTCTCTAGCAGAGCCACATAGGGGCAGGTTCTTCCTGAAGGGTTTTGGTAAGGACTTGAATGCTCAAAACAGACGGGATTCTGTGGTCATCTTTTCTGCTTTGCAAAGGTTATCAATGTGATACACACGGAAGCCAGTTTCCAGTGAGGATGGATAAAGAGGTTTGCCATGTGTACAGCTCTTATTGCCTGTCGGCCAAACCTTCCAGCCCTGTGCATGCAAAGAAATATGTACGCACAGCTGTGTCCACCCCCAAAAGGCATGCCATGTCATTTGGGCATCTCAATTCAATCTTAGTCTTTGGCCCCTCACATGCTGGTCCCAACTGGAGCCCGTGACTTCATTGTTCCCTGCTATCAGATTTATTCCACTCTCAAACCAAGTCTGTTTCCTTAAATATTGATTGTGCCGCTACGATTTACTGTGCATTTTATTTTCCGGTTGTTATCTGTGCATATTTGTTCAGAGAAATTTTAAGCAAATATTATTTTGCCTCCCTCCTTTATCTCAGAATGAAATGCATTTCCTCGTAATATATTCAGTCACATTTCCCTTTTTGTATTGTTACTCCGTGGGTAACGGCTCCTCGGTTTCACTGACATTTTTATAGCTACTGTGACAACATCCTCCTTTTGCATGATACATTCATAATTGGCTGTGATAGCGGCTTTGTGTTGTCTTTCACTCCTCCCTAACGGTGTTAAGATTCCTTTCAGCCCTCCAATCCAATTTCCATCCACAATTGCGATTACACCTGTTTAAACATTTTCCTAGTGGTTTCATATTTGTGCAGAAAATATGGTATGCGTGCCCGGTGTGTGTGTGTGTTTATAAAACACTGTTCCTATAATCAGATGTGAGTCTAGACTGTAACACATCTGAAGTTGATATTAGCAGGCTCCTCAGTCAGTTCAGAGTGCTTCAACTGTTTGCTGATATATAGATGCATGCTGTAATTATTGCTTGCTTTGAAAGTCTCTCTCTCTCTCTCTCTCTCTCTCTCTCTCTCTCTCTCTCTCTCTCTCTCTCTCTCTCTCTCTCTCTGTGTGTGTGTGTGTGTGTGTGTGTGTGTGTGTGTGTGTGTGTGTGTGTGTGTGTGTGTGTGTGTGTGTGTGTGTGTGTGTAGCCTGAAGAGATGCTGTCTGCTTTATCACTGCAAAGTGTTCAGGATACATATTTGCTGGAGGTTTTCAAGAAAAGATTGGACAGCCATCTTTCTGGGATGGTATGAGGTCTCCTGACTTGGACAGTCTCTTCCAACCCTACGATGCTTCTATGAGTCTGTGATTCTATGATCTATTTCTGCCTAGTTCCCAATCTCCAACTGTGGGCTAGGAAAGAGGGTAAATTCTCCTTAGGTAAGATTTGCCCTCAAAGCTACACCTCAAAAAAATGGTTTACAATGTTCTTCGTTCTTGTGGGCGGTATATAAGCAGAACACTTTGCTTTGCTTTGCTTTGCTTTGTGGACAGATTCTCACCAACTAATTGGAACAGTGGAGGAAGGAGGAGTGGAACTCCATACTGGATGTTCTGGAATTGATACTAGTCACCTGCCTAGTCTTGTTTATTTGTTTGTGATATTTGATTGTCTTATAGTAATTTTATGTTGTTTCTTTATATCTTTTGTTGTATTCCATCCAGAGTAGTGATTGGTATACACACGGTGTCTAAGATGAATGAATGAATGAATGAATAGTTTCTAGCAAGACGTTCTGTCTATTTACAGATAGAGCACAGATAAGAAAGAGAAAAGAAGAATCAATAAACTGTCTCTTATTTCCAGTATTCAGTTTACAGGATGAGTCGTGTTATGTCTCCAGAAAAACCACCCCTGTATTCTAGCTCAGTGGTTCCCCAACTGGGTATCCCAGGCATTCTTGGTAGTTCCCATAAACCCCTGGCAGCACAGCTGGGTGAAGCCTTCTGGGAATAGCAGTTCAAGAACACCTGGGTTGTCCAAGCTTGGGAACCCCTCTTCTAGTTTATAAATGCCTCTTCACAATGGGGCCATCAGAAAGCCTGGTTCAACTGAACTGTGAATCTTTTTCTCCAGTGTTGAAGAAGCATCGGTCCACCCAGACATGTCACACAGCCTGTGTTCTGAAAGGAAGGCACCAATTTTGGGCCATAGGAATGCATTATTCAGATCACAAAATGAAGATGTTTCATATATAGACTTCACCAGCAACATGTACGGGTATAGGTTAACCTGTAGTTTGTGGTGGACCATTGCTCACAATTGATCTCCAAAAGTCAGCTGAGGAAGTATCAAACGGACCATAGCCCAGTGTGGCCCAAAGAAAAGATGAACTCACTTATGATGTTTCTTTCTAATGATAGGACCGAACAGATCAGGTGATCCTCTAGAAGAGACTCTTATTGTGGCCAAATAGGGCATTCATTCTTGGCAATTAACGACCATCTTTCCACCTTTCTTCCCCTATTCTTGAAGGACAACTAAAGCTACATTTTTACTTGGTATCTCTTAAGGATGATGAATAAAGCTATTTATTACATTGTTATGGTCTTTTCATTAGAAGTTATATTGTTCGGTAGGAGGATTCCCCCCCCCCCGCCCCGGTTTGCCGCTTAGCTGAGCATCCAGCAGCAAAAATTAATATTATTTGGATACCAGTTATGGGGCTGAATTTATATTGTAGTTTTAATTCTCATGGTGTCAATTTGGTGTATTGTCTTTAATTAAAGGTCAACAGAAATTGGACTGCAAACCTCTGGGAGGCTTTAAACTGGTCCTTTAAGCTACAATGCTGCCCATTAGCCATTGTCTCTACCACATAGTGTATTTATATGGCCATGCAATGAATAGTATGCACGATGAAGTGCGGTATTGCTCTCCTTTTAGGGGCAAGAGTGATCCGTGTTCCTGTTAAAGAGCTTACCTCCTTAGTCAGCTGGACTTTCAGTCCTCCCAGCCATGAATAAGAAGTAATTATTTGAAACAACCACAACAAAACACTCTGGTACTTTAGAGTCTGCATTGTTCTTTCAGATCCTGTTGAATTTTCAAGATTTGGTTCTACAATCATTTCAAGCAGTTTCTGCCTGTCTAGGAAGAAAGGAAATGATTATCCTTTGGATAGGCTAAATTTTCCCACGTGTGGATTTTGCTCTGTTGGCTGTGATGTCACGACACCAGTCCGAGGCGTGTCGCACTAGCAACACACGGATTTTGCATGACCATACAGCAGAATTTCATTGTGCTGATATTCTGTGCTTTTTGGACCAAAGTTTACTCATTGTTCCAAAGAGAGATCTTTGGCTGTTGCTTTCTGGAGGTGCCACACAGTCTAAGACTGAAGAGCACAAAATTCCGGATGTAGGACGTGGAGATCAAAGGGGTCTCTCAGAGTAACAAGTCAAGGGCACTGAGTGTTGAATCAGAAGCATCAGGGCCTTCTCAAGCACAGTGGGAAATAAGCAAGACTAGCGTGCTGGGAAGCAGGACACTCTCCCACCGCTCACTAGGCAAGGAAGGAGATAACGGATCTGGATCAGAGCTTCAGGGTTGGAGTGAGCGATCTTCCACAGAACACTAAGCAGGCAGGTTTTGGCTGCTAGTTCTAGGGTTGTTCAAGACCAGAAGCTCAACTCCTCCTGTGTAGGAGGGCCTTCCACTGCTGCCTTGTCACCGTTCTTGGAAGTCTGGGATTTGGGGCCTTTTTACACGACCCCTAAGATCCACTGGCCACTTAAATTCGGACCAGAGATCTTAGGGGTTCGTCGCTCTTCCTCTGTCCCCACCCCCCTCCGCACTTCCTGGTTGCTGGCTGCGTGAGGGAGGGAGAAAAAAGAAAGAAAAGAATGCCGGTTTACCTCCGTTTTGTTCCCGGCAGCATTCAGATCTCTTAAAGGGGTGGGGCGCAAAAAAAGAACAAACAGAAGCCAGGAGAGCCTTACACTATCCTTACACCGGATCAAATATTTGTCACATCCAAAAAGCAGGTACAAGAAAACTGCTCTGGGTCGCGCTAAAGTGGGCGGGGTCGCACTTAATTGTCTGCAAAGTCCGGAGCTGGTGGGTAAACATTTTTAAGGTCCGGACCTTGCAGCCATTTGCGGCGGAGCTTAGGGGTCGTGTATAAACGCTCTTGGACTGGTTTTATTGGTGCTAGAGGCGCTGGAGGGCAATGAAAACGATAGGTCAGGAGTCTCCTTCAGGCATGGCGTCAGGGGAATCCTCACTGAAGTCCCCGTTTGTGCTGAGATGGGTCCAGGACCACACTCTTTCCGGTGGAAGGTTTGTGGGTCTTAGATGCAACAGTTAGGAGCCCCACCCTCTTGAAGGTTTTAGGTTGACCATGTGTTTGTATCTAGTCGACATAATTTGTTTTGCACTCAAGGGAGAAACAGGAGCCGTTCTGCTCTTCAGGATGAGGGTAGAGGGCCTGGGTTAGAATGAAACTGGGAAATGAGAACCTGGTTTTGTCAAAATGCAGCCAGAATGGGAAGGTAAGAGGCTGCTGCATGCTTCTTTTGCCACGTGTGTTTCCCCCATTAGAACCTCTTACCCACCTGTTGCAGGGCTTTGGGGGGGGGGGTGTTGCTCCAAGGTCCAACGTGAAGGGTGTAAGAGGACGACGTTGCGTTTTTCTAGAGCCTGGACAAGTTACTTTTTTTTTTTGGACAGCGACTCCCAGAAACCCCAGAAACGCCCCCGTGGAATATGGGGAGGAGTCGTCCATCAAGGCCACTTTCGCGAGAGCTGTGTTTTTCACAGGCCTCCTTCCGTATCCAGGACGCTTCTGCATGCCTTTTGCTGGTTTTGTTCTGAGTTGACCCATAAACAGCTCCTTGCCTTGTGGGGAGGAGTTGAGTGTCTCTGCCTCCTGTCTCCTGTAGGTGCAGCCCAAGTCCCAGCCCTCCATGGGGAGGTCTTGCATTCTTTTCCAGCTCCCGGATTACTGGAGAGGAGGAGTGTGAAAAATACTCTTACAGGTAGGAGATGCAGTATACGGTATTTGTGCTTAAAAGAACTCCCAAGCTCTTTCCTCTTCCCTTTAAGACCTGATGCCGCCACCTTTTTAAGGACGAGAAGGCTCCTCAAGTAAAACCCAAAATAAATTTCTTTCTTTCTTTCTTCCTTCTTTCCTTCCTTCCTTCCTTCCTTCCTTTCTTTCTTTCCTTCTTTCTTTCTTTCTTTCTTTCTTTCTTTCTTTCCTTCTTTCTTTCTTTCTTTCTTTCTTTCTTTCTTTCTTTCTTTCTTTCTTTCTTTCTTTCTTTCTTTCTTTCTTCCTTTCTTCCTTCCTTCCTTCCTTCCTTCCTTCCTTCCTTCCTTCCTTCCTTGCCTTTTCCCTTGCAAAGTACCCAAGGCAACGTATAACACAGAAATACATGTAAGGTCAAAAACAAGGAGGGCTATGACGACGGTTATCACCCTTAAGCATCCATATTTAAAGTGAACAGCAAGGTACAAAGAGCTAGTCAGGAGCATTTTAGAGGGGTGCACCCTAAAACCTGGTGAGCCCTAGCTGCTACGTCTTCATCCATGTGTCCTCTCAAGCTGTTGCTTGCAGGCAGTCTTTGCAGAAGTGCCCGTATTTGCAATGAAGACCAAAATGGATCTTTACATAGAGTTAAGAAACATTGTTTTGGAATGGCATTGTCAAATATATCTGGGTAGAGTGACTTAGAAGACGTTCAGCCAAGCAGACCAGTTTTTAAGTGTGTGGTTGTGGGGTGGGGAGTTCTGTTGGGTTTGTTGTGATATGGAAATTGCAGACTTGTAACACCCAGTGGCCTGCACTTCCCCTCTGTCTTCTTGGTTTAAAAGCCTGACACGGCCTTCTGTGTTTTTAAAAACCCCTTTCCTGTTTTCCTCTCCCTTAAATCCCTCAGCAAACTTTTAAAGGTGGCTTATCCTGATGGATGTTGCAGCGTCACCCTGCATACTGCCAGCCCGGACCTCCACCCAAATCTGCAGCCAGTTGGCTGAATGAGCTTCCCCCTTCCATCTTTATTTATGTTTCCAGAGCAGAATAGCATTAAATCTGGAGCCTGTCACTTCTGTTATTTAGTACATTGTTGAAGCTGCTTGCATCCTGGCAAAAAATGTCTTAATAATGACCTTGTTTTGAGGCCAACAAACTGACATATACAAAGGCAGCACAGACCAACATACTCGGCAATTATGTCATAATTTTTTCCAGACCACTGGAAAAAAACCACCAACTTATTTCCCTCCCCCCCCCCCTCTCTCTGCGTTAATGCAACTTTTAAAAGCCACTAATTACTAATATACCCAATAGTAAGAAATGTTTAAAATATACAGCCCAGCAGTTAAATATGTTAATGGGGAATTATTAAAGTGAAGCGTGTGGATTCTTGTCATGAGGCTTAATAGTTCCTCTCAATCTGTTTTGATTTATGGAGTCTGCATGGGAGGCATTAAAATCTCCTGTCACAGGCTGTAACACTTACAGATCTTTCCAGGTTTCGACTTATGGTCCACTTGGAGCCATTAGAGGTTGAACAGCACAAGGAGGGGCATGGCATTCGAGGGTTGAGCCTTATGTCTCAAAAGTTCCTCTGTAGCTGTTGTTTTGGGGGGGAGAGACCCACCGCTAAATTAAAAAAAAACTTGCAGCACCTGCAGGCAACCTGTATTTTGCAGGTGGGGAAAATATAAATACCACCCTGGGATGTTAGGAAATATATCTTAAGCGTGGTCCCATCCATCTCAAACATTGGATTGGTCTAAACCAGTGGTTCTCCACCTATGGGTCCCCAGATGTTCCTGGACTACAACTCCCACAAATCCTGGCCAGCTCAGCTAGTGATGAAGACTTCTGGGAGTTGCAGTTCAGGAACATCTGGGGACCCACAGGTTGAGAACCACTGGTTTAAGCCTCCCTTCCTTCCAGGGCTCTCCACCAGCTCTTGGCTCTGCGGTAGAATTCCTGGAACTTCTGTTCGGAAATACTGTCGCGGATGTTTCTCAAACGTTCCAAGAAAATACACACTTGGGAAAAGTTCCGCCGGCCAAATTTTAGGCACTACAGGGGTGTCCTCTAGCACGTGCTGTTCGTCACGTCTCACTTTTGCACACCTGAAAGCAAAGGCAAAGACTCCCTTGCTTCATTTTTAACCTCTGTACTTCAAGACGGGATAGCAACAAAACCCATGTATTACAGTGTCTTGGTATTTGACACCGGGCAGGGACGACATTGATACAGGCTGGCTTCCCTGTGATATAGGAAACACTAAAGAATAGGAAGTAAGAACCCAGTCTTCTATTTCTCACCATGTTTGGGGAATATTTGGAAAATGTTGGTTAGCATGCACTCAAGCTGTGGGACCTCAGGGTATTTTCTAAACCAAGGAATATTTTTTCTATCCTTGGGGAGGAATCTAACTGATTATTCTGATAGGGGCTGAAATTTGGTGATGTGTTCTTCAGGATGAGAAATTGGAAGATCTCTCTGTCTCTGTCTCTCTCTCTGTCTGTCTCTCTCTCTCTCCTGAAAGCAAAGTGTTCTGCTTATATACTGCCCCATACAACTTCAAGTAATCTCTGGGCGGTTTACAGTTTTAATTACAGTAATGCAGGCTACACATCCCCCCGCTCCCCCCAGCAAGCTGGGTACTCATTTTACCGACCTCGGAAGGATGGAAGGCTGAGCGAACCTTGAGCCTGCTACCTGGGATTGAACCGCAGGTCGTGAGCACAGTTTTGCCTGCAGTATGGGCATTTAACCACTGTGCCACGATATATACCCCCTCTTCTCTTTTGGCATTTCGTGCCCATCCCTACTGGTGTCTTTTAAAGCACCACATGGTTTCTGTTTGTAAGACAAATTGACGTGCTTGGAGATTACCTTCAGAGCTAAAAATGTCTAGCTGATGATAGCTCTGGAGAAACTTGGATGGTTGTCAGCCACAAAAGCCCATGTGCACCTCTGGAATTTAGCATTTGTTTCTTCTGCAAGGAAGATTTGCTCCATTTTCTGCTCAGTCCCTCACACCTGGGCCAAGCTGGCTGTCCTTGAAGGGTGACTTCCTGTACAGATGATCTAAAAGTTCCTGTGTGAATTCTTCCACTGCAGCCATGGGGAGATAAAAGCCAAGTCTCTGGGGATTATAAAGAGGGAGCCAAATCATATTTATAATATTAAAGTTGAGTGCATTTGTGGTTTTGCTGTCCTCTAGGGTTTTTCCGAAGCAGAAAAACATGAATTAGCATTTCCATTTCCATATATTGACTGGAAACATCGCCGCCTCTCAATTAAGGTCTATAGCTTTTGGGATGTATGCAACAATTTTATAAAATATTTACGACGAGATTTGCATTTTACATGGTATTACTTCTTCTTCTTTGTCTTTTTGTGTTTGCAGGAAAGACTTAGGCCTAGGAGAGGAAATGCATTTTCCGTGCCGGGTGGGGAAATAAATCTAAAAATGGACTGGCTAGCAATGAGCACTCGAAAACATCCACTGTTGATTGTGGTCTCTAGTAATTATCTGAGGTCGATTTTCGCCAACCACATATTTTGTTATATCATCTTTAAAGGCTGCACTCCCTGTGGAAGGCTATTAGTTTTCCCTTAAAAACCAACGGTCGGGGAGAAGATTGTTTGTAGCTTTGTGTTAGAAAGATAAGTGCAACCCTTCTCTCCTCTCCTCCCCCCGCAATGTAAATGCGTGTTGTAAAGAACATCGCTATTTCCTGGATAATTTGCAGTTGTATATTTTATGTTAATTTCACCGAAAATATTGCACCCCTGCCAGGGTTAGTAGAGGCTCACTGTGATATGAATAATTTCTAGCAAATCATTTTTTCCCTCTCATTTAAGATTTGGCACCTTTTAAAGATTTTAATAATAGCAACAAGGAAGAAGATTTAGAAGAAGCAAGACGGTGTAGCCAGAGAGTGTGTGTTTAAGTGTGTGTGTGTGTGTGTGTGTGTATGTGTGTGTGTGTGTGTGTGAGAGAGAGAGAGAGAGAGAGAGAGAGTCATATATGTCGGTGGGGGTGGATGTGTGGTGGGGGGAGTGTTGAGAATGAACATTAACCAGCTAGCATAATTACATGGCAAACATTTTTCCACAGATGTGTTTTGCCCTCTTTCCTTGCAACGTAATACCTATTTACTAAACTGTTTTGTTTATTTTAGTTCTTGGGTTTGCAGTGAAATATTTATATTTGCTTTTCTCGAATAAAAAAGTATTGACAAAACACGACTGAGATTTAAAAACAAAACAAAAAGACTAGTGGCATTTCAGTTCTGAGACAGGAACGGCAGTAGACATACACCATCACCTGGTTATGTGAGGTGGCACAGGAGCGCAGGAGTTTCATGGCGCAGTGGTTAAATTACTGTACCGTTCAACCCCAGGTAGCAGGCTCAAGGTCCACTCAGCCTTCCATCCTCCTGAGGTCGGTAAAATGCGTTCCCAGCCTGCTGGAATTGGACCATGGGTCATTAAATTGTAAACTGCCCAGAGAGTGCACTGCACTTGTGGCGCAGTGGTTAAATGCCTGTACTGCAGGTAAAACTGTGCTCACGACCTGGGGTTCAATCCCAGGTAGCAGGCTCAAGGTTCACTCAGCCTTCCATCCTTCCGAGGTCGGTAAAAATGAGTACCCAGCTTGCTGGGGGGGGCAATGTGTAGCCTGCACACTGTAATTAAATTTGTAAACCGCCCAGAGACCACTTAAAGTGGTAAGGGGTGGTATATAAGCAGAACACTTTGCTTTTAAGCACTGTGGAGCGGTATATAAGCAGAACATTTTGCTTCTGCTCTGCTTTAGGTCAATGGTTTCCACCATTGGGTCTCCAGATATTCTTGGACTGAAACTCCCAGGAATCCCGGTGGGCAGTGCTAGTTGTGAAGGCTTCTGGGACTTTTAGTCCCTCTGGGGACCCAATGGTGGGAACCATTGTTTTAGGCCTATGTAGTTCTGGTAGGGTGCCACAGTCCTCAAAGATTGATCTGAACTAGAACATGCACAGTTCAAGAACTGTCCTCTGTGTACACAACATGGAATGTTGCTTCCTTTTTAACTGCTCATGTTCTCTTGTAGCTTTAATGCAGGCATGTCCAAACTTCAGCCCTCCAGATGTTTTGGACCGCAACTCCCACAGTCCTTTGCCATTGGCAATCTAAGCTTAGAATTCTGGGAGTTGTGGTCAAAAACATCAGGAGGGCCAAAGTTTGGACATGTCTACTGTAAGATGTCCCTCCATTCCCTGCTCTCAATACTTGAACATGTCTTAATTGTACTGGACTGTATATTGTCCCTCATTACTGTAAGCCGCCTTGGGTCCTTTTCCAAGGAGAAAAGCAGGGAAAAATACTCTAAAATAAAAGAAATACATAAACATTCACACCGATTTTGTGCCTGATCAAAATCATGTGCTGGAAAGTGATGGCAGGATGCTGAGAAGTTGCCCCATGCTTTGTTTTCAAGAGGACACACATCTCAGTACGTTGGTGGGTGTGTTGCTACCCTCCAGTTCTTCCGCACCAGCCAGACTGGCCACTTGTGGACGAGATTGCATCCTTTTGCTGCACCAATTTCCATGTTGGGTTAGCGACTGAAGTTCAACCTCTAGTTGGTGGAAGGCTAGGATTCCTGACGCACACTGCTCTGCAGTTCCCACGTGCAAACTGGCTTCTAGAAAAGTAAATTACCATGCTCCCTTCCATGATCCTTTTTTAATCACATTAAAAACCATTATACGCCTCAGTATTATTATTATTATTATTATTATTTTTAAAAAGCCAGCCTGAGCTATGCTCTTCATTATACAGGCAGCTTAAATGAGGGAGAACTAAGTCCTCTTACCTTTGTGCGAAAATCAATTTGCAATCGAAAAGCAATCCTATTGTGGAGCCTTTAGGTTTCCCTCTAAGCTATGGGGCAGAGTTTTTGCACTGGAGGCCAACTGTTATTTGGACCTAATGAAATGTTGTGCTTTGTAGGGGGCTATTTTTTTTAAAAAAGAATTGAGCAACCCAGATTGTAACTAGTGAATTTGACCAGAGAAGGGTGTTTCGTTTGAGAAGGAGACTGGTTCCAAAGCAAAATACACCAACACAACTGGTCCCACCCCACCCACCACCCCGGAACAAAATCAACCACTGTCCTACCTCACTGTCCTTCATACTGGACAGAATTCCAACCAGGAAGCAGCCTCTGATGCATCATCTTTCCCTTTTCCAAGAGCTGGCCAATCAGATAGGGAGGCAGGATGATGCATGTCCTCTGTTTGATGGTTTAGAAAAGGAATAGGGTTGTGAACTGAGTAACCAAAATTTGGGTGGGGGAAGGTTGTTTGTTTTCTTTTTATTTGTTTTGTTTTGTTTTGTTTGTGGAGAACCAAAGAAGCAGAAAAGTTGGCATCTCGTCCATATTTCACGACAGCAGCTGTGGACTTCATTAAATGGCAGTGCTAACTACCAGGAGACTGAAGGTTCAATATGCATGCAGAAACAATAGGAGTAGCTTTCAGAGAAGGTCACCTTGAACTCTGGGTTAAGAGAGGAAAGAGAAACAAGCAAGAATTAATAATTGGACTCTTCCTTGCACCAGGATTGATCTGTTAGATTGGTGTGAGAGCAGGTGCCTGAACCATAAGCATTTTTTTACATTGATGGGTCTCCTTCTCCTTCTCCTTCTTCTTCTTCTTCTTCTTCTTCTTCTTCTTCTTCTTCTTCTTCTTCTTCTTCTTCTTCTTCTTCTTCTTCTTCTTCTTCTTCTTCTTCTTCTTCTTCTTCTTCTTCTTCTTCTTCTTCTTCTTCGAACTGCAGATCTGGCAGGGACCTTAGACCTGGGTGTGAAGTCTAGCAGAGTGTCACACAAGTGATCTCTCTTCAATTCACATGGGTGGAAGACACTAAAGTTATGGGGTATTTTTTCCCACCAGAAGGTCCTTGAGAGTTCCTTATTTGATCCTCCCTAGTTTTCTCCCCCCCCTCCTCCTCAGCCATATACAGTGTGGTCTGAGGAAGAATTATTAATAACTTCATATACTGTAGGCAGTATTCTATGGAGGAAACCTGTTAAGACTCCGTCTCTGAGGAGAGAAGGCCGAGGAGGGGAGGAATTGAAGGTCTGAAGGAGCCCCAGATTCTGTAAAATAGCAATGGCCCCATATGGCCAACCACATCCTGGCGAAAGTGGGCCAAAAGTAACTCTTGGTGGCAGAAGGGCAAGTAGGCTCTGTTTGAACTTTGGAGGGTGCTTCATTCGCTTACCCTGCTAAGGGATGTAATGGCTTGACAACACAAGGGAAAGGATGGAGGTAAGCAGGGGGCGGGGAGTGTGTGCAGGTCGGGAGGCTGGGGAGGAGGAGAAGATTGGAAAAGAATTAGGTTATTACATTTCCTCCTTAATTCTTCATCAGGGCTGCTGCCTCTTTTCTTTCTTTCTTTCTTTTTTCATTTTTGCTAGAGAGCGAAAAGAAGAGGGGGTTAGAAATCAATGCATTCTGATTCTATAATTTCCCAGGGTGCCTCACTCAGAGCATAGGGTGCCCTGGGAGGTGACATACCCGGTCATGGAAGCTTGCTCTCTCTCTCTCTCTCTCTCTCTCTCTCTCTCTCTCTCTCTCTCTCTCCTTCCTCCTTCTGTCCCCCCACCCTTTTGAAATAATTCGCTGGAATTTCACAACCCTTGCCTGCTTTTGTGAAAACACTCATTTGTGTTTGCGCCAGTCCGCTAATGTGTTTGCGAATCTCACCTACATTCGGAGCTCTCTCGTTATGGCATGGAATGTGCCGTTAATAATGCATCTGTGAAACTCAGCTGTGAGGGAGCCAAGTAATTATTCCACCATCGCATTCCTGGCTTCAGTGTCATCGCAACTGGGGCTTCATTAAAAGTCCTAACGGTAGAGATGTTGTGTAGTAGGGTAGCCAGTGTGTGTCTGTATATGTGTGTGCGTGTGTGTGTGTGTGTGTATGCATGCACATTTTTATATATGTGTCCGTGTGTCCGTGTGTGTGTGTGTGTCTATCTATCTATATATATTCATTTAAATTATCAGCAATGCCACGGCTCAGAGGTAATTTGACTTTTTGAAACGGTTGAGCCCCTGTGAATTTCCTCCTTACTTTCCTGCTCGCTGCCATACCAGCTGATCAGCCCCAGAAGAACAAAAGGTTTATCTGAAGCTATGAAGCATATATTCACCAGCTTCTGGTGTCTGGATAAAAAACAAAAATCAAAGTACTCCGTTGAACATGTTAATACTGAGCAAAATGCACACAGTCAGACACTAAACCTTTACAGGGATTTAGGCATTTGAAAAGTGATACTCTGATCAGGTCTTGAGTCGGTTTCCTTAAGCATCGAGTCCAGGAATACCAGAAAGTTAACATTGGTCTTTAACAAAATGGGATGCTTGCCACACCTCCCTGATTCTTTTTAAAAGTTCTTCTTGCCTGTGTCTCTACCCCACCCACCCCGAAGAAGTATAATCACGAGCTTGTGCTCCAGTACCAGTACCACCTTGTTTTCAGCCAATTTCCTCCTTGCATCCTCATCTAAGGTGAGTGGATGCTGCATGGTTGAGGCTACAGTTGGTTCCTTGCTGAGCCAGGGAGGGCCTCCATGCCAGGAGTAGAACTCAGAATGTGCAAAGAGAAGGCCTCAAGTCTGTTGAAAGCAAGTGGAACCTTTGTGTCTAGACAAAAAGCATAGCTAGCCCAGCATTCTCTTCTCCACAATATCCAACCACAGAGTCTACGGGAATCCTACAAGTCATTGGAGAAGAATAAGTAGTAGTTGTTGCTAGATGTTGCACGTAAGGATGGGCATTTCATTTCAGATCCAGTAGGTTATGAAACGAACCACGTGAGCCCAGGTGGTCCTCGGAACCGGCTGATACACACAGATCCAATTGCTTTACATTTCCTTCGCGTGCGCAGGGTTAAAATCCAATGAGGAAGCACACTGCAACGTCAAATTTCCTGCTTCGTGCTGCTGGCCAATCAGAGAGGGAGGCGGGATGATGCCTGTCCCTGCACAGCACCTGATTGGCCAGCATCACAGATCTAGCACAGATGACATTGCAGCATGCTTCCTCGTTGGATTTTAACCCTGTGCGAGACAGAGAAAGGTAAAGCAGTTGGATCTGCGTGTATCAGCTGGTTCCGAGAACCACCTGGGCTCAGGTGGTTCGTTTCGAAACCTACTAGTTCCGAAACGAAATGCCCATTCCTGGTTGCAGGTGTATGGCCAAAGGTGAAAAGAAGAACCAAAGAAGTTTCCTCTCCCTCCATAGTTACTTGTGGAAATTTACAAACAATGGGGAGCTCCTAAAGTATTCATTTGTACACCAGGAGAAACCAAGTCCTGTCTTTCAATAATAGGGGAGGCACTTCTGATTCAGAGGCTCCAACCTTCACTCTTTAGCGTTCCTGGTTTCAAGGCTCAGGTACCAGGTGGTGGGAAGCCTTACTGCCAGTCAGAGCAAATGGTACTGAGTTACAAGGACCAACCAAACAACGAGGCAGCTTCTTACAGTCCCTAAATCCAGTGAAAGTTCTTAGTATCTTCCGGAGTGGTGGATGCCGTTTGTGGTCTCTGTGCAAATCCAGAATTGTTACCCAAGTGTCCAAGAAGGACAGTTTGTAGAAACTGGCACACCCATAAATCCCCCTCTGTTCATCCCTCGTATTTCCATCTGTCTCCCTTATCTTCTTGCGCGTTCTCTCCTCTCCCTTCATTCCCCTCCCTCTCTGTTTCATAAAAGCACTGGAGGGTATTCTGATGTCATTGTATTAGCCGTCTTCAGAGATGTAAAATCCAGGTCAAAAGGGAAATGCCTTTTAAGTCAGATCTGGGTTATGCAAATCACCCAAACACACGTACAGGTGTGAATTCAAAGGACAGGAAACCTTCCCCAGTTTACTTAAGCAGGTCCCCCATCTGTGATTTTGGATTTACCCAGAGCAGCTTAACGGGCTCGGTATGGTTTTGGAGAGGAGGAGGGGGGTTGGCTTTTAAGCTGTCCTTAAAAGGGGAGGGGATTTTGTCATCTTTTTTGAGATCAATTAAAGGCCGAGATGGGAGATTCATGTTGGTTTAAGATCAGTGGTATTAAGTCCCGGTCCTCTGCCCGAGAGCTTCTCTCATATTTTCTGGAACCCAGCGGGTCAGTTTAGCCACTTGATTAAAGACTTTGCATCGTTGATTTTCGTTTTAAATGGGAGGCAGGAAATACAGTTTTGAACATACTGTAACTGGCGAAGATTTAGGAGTTCCCTTTCTTGCACACGCATACACAAAAACACAAACACACACACACACTCCTGCCCCCAACCTAGAGGTCGCTACAAGAGCGGCCGAGTCGTGGGGGTGCTGCCGGCTGTGGGTGTCCGGGTGTCTGGCCGGAGGTTGCCAGGAGTGGAAAGGAGATGCGGTGTGTGAATATTGTGCGATGAAGGGAAGGAACAGTCCTGCCGTGAAAGCAGTTGTGATATTAGAGCAGCCCTCCTTAGAGATCCCTTGGCTCGTGTGTACTGATCGGAGTGGCACATTCCCAGACAGCTGGTCGCTCAGCATGGGCTGCGCATGCAGCTAGGAACCTGGCACACTGGCGAAGAACAGGTAATGCTCTAATTTCCCCTGTGCAGATGCGGCCAGGAATATCTTAATTTATTGGTGTGCTGGCATGCAAGGGGGGAAAGCTGGCGGTGCAGCCTTGCATAACTATTAGCGAGAGGAGCAAGTGCGGAGGGCGGAGGGAGAGGGAAGCTTTCTTTGCTAGGGGCTCGACTTTCACAAAACCAGGGACTGAAAATTGGGAGGGTTTTTTTCCGGCCCCTCCTCTTTCTTTTTGTTGTTTTAAAACACCCCTTAATTATGCAATTATGGATGTGCGAGCAATACTCTGGGAATGGCCTGCGCTTCCAGGGAAACGGAGCATACAAAAATGTTTAGTTACAGTTCCTTTTTTTCCTCTCCTTCCTTTCTTCTTTCCCCGCGTAAAAGTCAGTAATTAAATAGCAGCATCCTTCGGCATTGTGCTGGAACTCTTTAATTTGGAAATCCATCCAGCCGTATTATATTTTGTTGGCTCATAGGCCGGCCGGCCAATCTCCCAGCCTGACCACCAGCTATGAAGAAGCAGTGCTTTTGCAATTAGCTGTAAATAGATCTGAGCTGCCTTTTGATAATTTGGGTGAGGTGTCTATTTTTAAAATTAGGGGGAGGGTGAGTGTTGGAATTGAACCGCTGTACCCCATAATGTACATTTGGGCATCAAGCACGTAGTCATTATTCTGGTGACATGCCTCATGAATTCACATGGTAAGTTTCTGCTTGGCCTCTGGCGTTGGGTAGATAGATTAAGCCGTTCTACGATTCTCTTTATACAAGAAATTGAACTGCCTTTGAACAGGCAGACAGCTAATTGCTAGCAATTTGTGTTGCTAACAAGAGGCAAAATGGTAGCATAACATTAGGCTCAACAGCCTGTTAACTAATTTGCTGAATCAGATTGAAAAATGTGCTCTCAGTAGCAATGGGTTTTCTGACAATGCTTGTTAGCGGATTGAGACAACTCCTTTGCAGCTCTTGGTGTGAAATAGTGCCTAGGTCTCTAGACTTGAATTTTTTTTAACGGTAGTTTTTATGTGGAGTGCAGTGGCCCAAGACTGGTCCAAACTGTTTTGCTACTCAAGGCAAACGGGGAGGCATTTACATCCAATTCTAGGTACAGAAGGTTCAGCAAATGATGGTGGGACAGTGTACTACCACATCCAGGAGAAAAACGCTGGGATGGGGGTAGTGATGGTCATGACGCAGGTTGCCTAGATGTCCATACATCCCTTCCTCAATGCCTCAATGCCTCTCAACCTCTACTATCAAGGGTGGCCTTCTCACAATGTTTTGTGGTAGGACCAGCCATAGTGTAGCCCAGGCATGTCCAAACTTCGGCCCTCCAGGTGTTTTGAACCACAACTCCCACAGTCCTTTGTGATAGGCAATCTAAGGTTAGAATTCTTGGAGCTGTGGTCCAAAACATCAGGAGGGCCAAAGATTGGACATGCCTGGTGTAGCCCAAACCATACTAGACCACTGGACGCCATGGAATGTTTTTGTAGATGTCCCCAAAGCTCACATGTCATTTCTCAATATTGTGCCATGAGGAGCCATGAGGAGGGCCCTGCTGAATCACACCAAAGATCCAGGTGGACCAGCATCTTCTTTTCCCAAATGATCAGCCAGATGCCTTCGGAAGCCACATGTTTTTCCTCTGTCTTCACTCTTCAGCAAATGGCATTCTGGGACATTAATATTTCTGAAACCTAGAGCTTCCAGATTGGCTGTCATCGATAGGCCGCTCCTCAGGAATCATTCTGTTTGCAAAAAAAATGCACGGGCTGCCATGTACGTAGAGTTGCAAAATTAGAAATTATTTTGGCTATTTAAATAGAGTTACTCTACAATGCGGGACATGGTGGCTCTGCGGCCTAGAGTACAGAAAACTGTCAGATACAAAGTCAGCAGCTCAGCAGTTTGAATCCCAGGCGCCACATAGTGGAGTGACCTCCTGCTGATAATCCCAGCTCCTGCCAACCTAGAAGTCTGAAAGCATGTAAATGCAAATAGATAAATAGGTACGCCATAAAAAGTGGAAAGGTAAAACAGTGTTTCTTTGCAGCCTTGCTGGCCACAGGGCCATGGAGTTGCACAACACTGGCTCTTCGGCTTGAATATGGAGATGAGCACCGCGTGTGCTGGGGAAACCTTTTCCTTTACTGTACAATGCATTTGGGTCTGCTGCATGGGTGTTGATCACCCTGAATTGGCAACTTCATAGTCCTTGACCTCCTTCCTGCCTGATGGTCATTCATTCTTCAGCAATACCTGGACTGGACAGCCAGCAAGTAGAGCACCATCTTCCATAAAAAGAGGCACATTGCCATAACTGCTTAAAAACCTGGAGCAAGGATACAGCAACCCTAGAGAGTTTGGCGTGCCATGAAAAGTAGTTTCAATTGCAATGAATTTTTAAAGTGGGCAAAATTTTAAAGCGGGTGAGCGATTGGCGGCTTTGCTTCTGAATCCCGATTCAATTAGAAAGATTTCCCCCCCAGGGGCACCCCCTTTGGAGTTTAATAACTCAACCCCCTGAGCCCCAAACATCTTAAAATTTAAGGGGCTTGCAGGGAAGAGCTTGAGGAAGCGTCCCTGTCATTTCCTCTAGGACGAATCATTTCATTCTTAGAGCAAAAAAAAAAAAAGGAACATTCATGTTCGTTCTGTGACAAAACATCCTACCGTTTCATTACATAACAAAGTAATTCATTACATAACAAAATGACGAAACAGCATTTTGTTGTTCATTTTGTGCCCATCTCTAGTGGCGAATGCTTCAGTATTGGAGACATTCAAAAGAAATTTGGACAACCATCTGACAGTTATCCTTTGATTTGGACTCCAGCCTTGATCAGGAGGTTGGATTGGATGACCTTACAGAGCCCTTTCAACTTCACCGTTCTGTGAGATCAGTGGCTTCGAAAACATCCATCTGGATCTCGGTCTCCCCACCCCAAATGACAGATCACATTCAGATCACAAACTCCTCATTTGGTCTCTTCCATTTTATAGCCTGAGGAGAGCACACCAGCTTCTATTTCAGCGGCGCAGCTTGCATTTGGAGAGAACCCGCTTAATAGGATTGAAAGAAAAGAAATGTTACTTTTCATCACAGAAAACAACATTTTGAACAAATTACGGCTCATCTCTCAGGGGCTCTTCCCCCCACCCCTCTTCTTCCTGGGAGTAGATGAAGAAAAGCACTTTAATATCATTCCATCAAACCAAAAATTTAACTACAATTTTTTAACAGATAAAATGTGTTTTGAGGACTCAAAGAAGATTAGGGCTCACCTAAGAATGAGTATTCAAATTTGAACAGCTAATGGAAGCCTGGAAAAAACCTGTTAATGTCTATATCTTTCCTCTCAGGGACTTAAATTTCGGTATTCTTATAAAAACACATTGAGTTGATTTCGTTTCGGTGTCTCCACAGACCGCATTCTTGTAATTTCAGTAAGTGTTATAAATGTTATTTTAAGTATTATAATGCTAATCCCTACTGACAATAAGGTTTTGGAAGCACTGCTTCCATTACTAAGGTAATGTTTACCTCAGATCGCGTATAATTGTTTGCTTTCCCCTCCTCCCAGAGTAAACCCACTACTCCCAACTGCTTAATCAGCCATGGAAAAAGAAAGAAAACTAAGGAGACTTAATTTTTTGTGTGTGATCACATTAGGCGGAGTGCAGCCTTTCGCCAGTGGAATTTTAGGGAGGGCGGGCGAGAGTCCTCTTTGTATGTTTGTCCACACAGCTCCTAAGGCAGAATAGGGTTGAGCGGTGGTCCTGACGACAGCCCGAAAGGCTTATTAATATAAATATCACGGAGACGGCATAAATCTTCTCTGCTGCTGAGCCCTTGTGACATTTCTTCATTGCATGAGATTCAACAAGGACTTCCTAGAACCTTGCAGTGGCTCAAACAGCAGAGTTATATTCTGGTCACAACTCCAGTAGTCCCTCTTGGTGTTATCAAGAGATCCCTGCATGCTCTCCATTTGAGTTTTCTCCAGCATCAGATCATCCTAAACAATATTTCATTATGCCTTATGAAATATTTTCATATGCCTTATGAAAGTTAAACTTTCTTCCATTCTCTCTCTCTCTCTCTCTCTCTCTCTCTCTCTCTCTGCTGTTGCCATCCACACGCTGGTTGAGTTCTTTGTTTAAGACTCAGATTTGACCTTCCCGTTTTCAGTACCCAACGCGCGACCTGTGCTAACAAATCTGAGAGTGGGGGGGGGGGGAGAAAATTAATTTAACCTACTAGTGCACATTTTATGTTGGCAGGTCCAATAGACACAGCTGAAGGGAAACAATGGTGGACGTCGTGCGATGGCAGTATGTGAAGAAAACTGTGCATGGCCCAGTTTGGGGCATATTGTTGATGTTACATGAACATTCCCCCATTCTGTTCCTTGGCCATGACAAGGAGATGAAGGCTTGGACTGCAGCTCAAGTTACATAAATAAATAAATAAATAAATAAATAAATAGGAACAAGTGTAGTAGCAACAGAAAGGCTTGACTGTTCTGTTGCAGTTGAAGGTTTCATGGCCTAGAACAGTGTTGGCAAACCTATGGCACGGCTGCCAAAGGTGGCACTTGAAGCCCTTTCTGTGGGCACCCGACATCGCCCCTTCACAGCCACCTGTATTCAGGTTAAATTGCTGTATTGGCACTTTACAAAAAATTAGTGGGTTTTGAATCGCTGTTTGGGCACTCGTCTCTAAAAGGTTTGCCATCACTGGCCTAGAATGATATGGAGGGAAAATGATTATAGGAGTGTCAGGCCAATGGCCTAAGGCATGCAAAGAAAAAGTATATGGACATGTAATATTTTAGTGTAGAAATCTAGAGATGGACAGATTAGTCTATTGATTTATCCGTTTCTTTCTTTCCTTCCTTCCTTCCTTCTTTCTTTCTTTCTTTCTTTCTTTCTTTCTTTCTTTCTTTCTTTCTTTCTTTCTTTCTTTCTATGGAGTTTTCTTGACAGGAATACTGGAGTGGCTTGCCAGTTCTTACTCTAGGTGCCTACAGCACCTGTTATTCCTTGGTGGTCACCCATCCAAGTACTAACCAGGGCCAGCCCTGCTTAGCTTCTGAAATCAGGTGATATTGGATGTGCTTAGGCATCTAGGCATCTGTGATGAAAGATAGAGTCACCTTTTTAACTCTTCTCCTTAGAGGTTGAAGCATCCTGGTCCTTAACCCTAAGGTGTTTTTTTTTTTTAAAAAAATCTGTCTTAGCACAAATATGAATCTGGTGTTTAGATTGCAAAAGCTGCATTGTATGTGTTGGGTGAGGGATGAGTCCAAAATTTCAGTCCAAAAAAAAAAAAAAAGAAGAAGAAGGGGGGGGGACTCTGTAAGCTCTGTTTCTCTTGGTCATCATTCACAAAGTTGGACCTGCTGAAATGACTTCCTGATTGAAGGTTGGAACTTGTATTATTTAGCTTAACAGGGGCAGCCATTTCCCTTTTATTGCCTCTTGATTGCTAGGGCTATTTAATATAGTGCAAAGAATCCCAATAGCAAACGGTGGTGAAGACAAATTAGAAACTTTTGGCTCTCTTAGTGGGTCATCTCCCAACAGACATGAGCAAGGGCACGGTAAAGAGACTCCATCTGTAGAGTCTGCCGATTGTGTTTCCCCATCTGCTAGATGGACAGCGAATTCGGCAAGCTGCACAGGGCGGCCAAATGGAACTCAACGCCCGCCTTCCAAGCTGAGCCACAAAGGATGCGGCGACGTGTACGGACTTGGGTTCAAATGAGAAACATCGTGACAGAACAAATACAATACTAGGAGGAAAATCTAGACCTCTTTTTAAAAAAAAATCACACATCTCTCAAAGACTAATGCACAGTGGTACCTTGTATAAAGGAATTAATTCATTCCGCTAAGCAAATTTTCCTTTATACAAATTTCCCATAGGAATGCATTGAAAACGGAGCAATCCCTAATCATGACCATTTTTATGTTGTACGGATCCGCCCCATAGACGATTCTGTTAAGCAAATTAACCCTCTCTCCAGATTTTTTTAAGCTGTACAGATTGTATGTTATACAAACAGTTATAATACAAGTGTCTACTGTAAATGGGAACTAAATCATACTACCCAGCATAGAATAAAAGAGATTGTGCCTCTCTCCACTTCTTTTAGTATTGGGTTTTCTTTTTAGTTTTAAACGTCATTACAGCTTTTCCTTCTTGAAGATGTTGGAAAACATGATTTTTATTAAAAAAAAACACCACGAAAAGCAAAACGAAATACTAAATGTTTATGTTTAGATGAGTGAAAAATGCCACAGCAAAAGCCTGCACCATCTCTGGGACGTGCTTGGACTAGATTCTGTGGAAATCTAGCAAGTCCAATAATTTGTAGAGCCTTGGATGTTTCGCTGTAACATGTCAGCAGGTTGCCAATATACATGAAGAAAGCACTTATCCCAAATAAACAATTACTACTGCTATTCACACAAAAACACACTTTCTCATTCTCTTCTTTTCCTTCTCCTCTGTCCCTCCTGCCAACAGAGGTTGGACCTCACCATGCCTATATTGGCGTTGAAGGCAGTTGCCCTAAAAATGAGGTTGTGTCGTGTCCAAACCAAGCTGAGATGTCCTTCTCCTTCCTGCCCTTTTCTCATTTGTGTGTGTGTTGTGTCGTTACAGTCATGACCGACTCTATGTGACTCCATGTCCATGGTGTTTTCTTGGCAGGAGTACTAGAGTGGCTTGCCAGTTCCTTCTCCAGGCGCCTACAGCACCTGGTATTCCCTGGTGGTCTCCCATCCAAGTACTAACCAGGGCCGACCCTGCTTAGCTTCCGAAATCAAGCGAGATCGGATGTGCTTAGGGCATCTAGGCAGCTCTTTCTCATTTATTATATCTTAAACCATCAGCTATATCCTCATGCAGCTTCTGTTTCTCGTTACAGAACCCAAGGTATTCTAGCTTTCTGCATTTCTGTATTTTTTTGTTATTTCTCGGTCTTTGTTCAGCTGTTTACATTTAAAAAAAAACCACGACTGGCCCAATTTTCTTCCAATTAGTTACTTGAGCAGTCATCGAAGAGTTCAAATGGGGGCATTGCGCTGAAGACCAGACTCTCAATTTCTCTTCTCAAGGTGGATTTCCATTCTCGGAGTGATCTGAAGTTCCAGAACATTTCTGAACTGCATCCTAAGACTGAATATATTGTTGTGCTCTGGTTTTGTGACTACAAGAGACAGGAACCCATATAAGCAGATTCCAAGATGTGGTTGATGGAGTTTGTAAGTTAATAGCACTCTACAGTAGAGGCATGGATTATTCTGTCAGGTTTTACCCTTTGAGTATGCACCCGGGTATGTGAGAAAACATTAGAGAAGGTGAAAGTTTGGTTTGCCTGATCAATTGACACATTGACTGAAGGATGCCAATGAAGATGATGACACATTTAGAGAAATTCATTGTCTGTGGCACAAAGTGTGCGAATGAATAAGGTTCTACCACAGAAACCATTGGGCAAGGCCTGACTTTCATTAACATCTCTGTGTCCATTAAAGAAAACGCTTGAATCCAACATGAAAATCCCTACCCTTTCTGCCACCTCCATTGTCCTGGCTTTTAGATTATCTACCCAGCCTTCAGAGGGATAATTACCACTCTGAACAAGGGTACTTAGGAGCCTTTAATTTTTCTCTGTCTCCTAAATGCTTAATGCTTTTAGCTTTTGTTGTTAAGTTTTAGGAAGTGTTAGAAATGTTGACCAAAAAAAAGGATTTGTCTGAATGGTCTTCTCTCTTTCTCTGCCATGGGAGATACGGTTGGGTGCTGATGAATTCATTACCTCTCTCTTAAATAATGAGAGTCAGGCGATGATGCTTTCCTAATAATTTCTTGGTCTCTTACTTTTTCTCCGAGGCCCTCTGCGTGGGAGCTCTGACCACTGCAATACTGCATGTAATAAAGATGCCACGGAAGCAAGAGAGACCATTAGGAACAATCTGAAGTGGGCGGGAACGGCGCTCCATTAGTAAACGGGGGGGGGGGAAGCATCAGGATGGCTTAATCGCTTAAATGTAGCCTATTAGTAAGTTTAGTGCAAAGGTGTTAAACGAACCCTTTGCCGCCTCTCCGTTGGCATGTTTTGAAGGGAGTTCAGTTATGAGACTATTAAAATGTTATTTTGATAATTAAGCCCACAGCTGTTGTGAGGGCGTCGAGGGCAGGAGCTGATGAAGCACCAGACTGCACAATGGATGGTCTAAATAAGATGGGGGCGGGGCGGGCGGGCGAGAAAACAATCAAAACGAACAAAAGGGAAACAAACCTCTCCTGCTGGGCCTCGAACAGGGGTGCATGTTTCTATGCATTTATGGGCATATTTGCATGGAATCTTCCCACCCTTCCAAAGAACGCTGAAAAAAAAGAAGGGGCCCCTGGGGTATCTCATGAGCTTCCCTGTAGCTACAGGCCTGAGATTCTGCTTGCTACTGTTTGTGCAAAAGTTAAGAAGAAAGAGGGACCCAAACACAGCCAGAACTTTTTTTTTAAGACATGGGATTCGAATCTAGTCCTTTCTCGAGGGACCTCAAAATGACGAGCCTGGTTCTTCCCATTTTATCCTCACGACATCCCCGGGATTTAGAGAAGGCCAAGAGAGAGGGGCTGGTCCAACATCCTGCAACAGGCGTCATCGCACAATGGGGACTGGAATCTGGATCTCCCAAATAATCCATACCCAACAGCACCTTAGGGCCTTTTCACACGACCCCTAAACTCCGCGGCAAATGGCTCCCAGCTCCGGAGCTTAAAATTGTTTCCCCACCAGCTTCAGAGTTTACAGAAAATTAAGTGCGACCACGCCCACCTAAGCGCGTCCCAGCGCACTTTTCAGGTACCTGCTCTCTGGGGGTGAAAATCCCTGATGCGGATGTAAAGGAGTGAGTGCCAGGCTCTCCTTGCTTCTGTTTGTTTTTGTTTTTTTGCCCCCCGCCCCTTTAAGAGACAGGAATCAGGATGACGACGGGGCTCGGGGCGGCTTCGACTGGCAGACAGAGGTGAGCCTGCATTTTTTCCTCTCTTTTTTTCTCCCTCCCCTCACGCAGACCGGAGCAAGGAAGTGCAGAGGGGGTGGGAACATAGGAAGAGCAACGAACCCCCAATATCTCTGGTCCGAATTTAAGTAGCCAGCGGATCTTGGGGGTTGTGTGAAAAGGCTCTTAATCACTATGCCACACTGTTCACTATGCCACGGCTTATCACGGTGAAACCCAAGTGGGTATGTCTGATGGATGAGTTGCTCAAGCTCTTTCCTTAGACACATTTGCCTAACCCAGGCATGTCCAAAATCCAGCCCGGGGACCAAATGCGGGCCGTTTTAAAATTTCGAGTGGCCCGTAGCCTCTTCTCCCTGCTGACTCATCCTGTCATACATCCCCACCATCCGGCCCCTCCCTGTGCCGGCTGGAGACATCAGCTTGCAGTTTTATGGTTTGACTACCCTCCCTGCCTCTGTCCAAAGATGCGCCATATCTCTGATATGCAGAATGATGCTGCTTCTTTAACGCATAGAGGCTCCATCTAGCTGTGCACCTGGCGAGATGTGTTCTCTGTCAATTGAGTTTTAATCTTCAGTCAAAACGACACCACAAGCCAATGAAATGTGAGGCGTCTTGTATCGGCTTCAGAATAGCTGGGCAAGATGGCAACGCCTGGTGTCTGAGCTTGTCCATTGAGGCAACTCATAACTTTCAAAATATCCTTGCCTGGTTGATGTCATGGGTAACCTTTCTGTATTTGCTCCTCTAACTCCTGCTGCAATGTCAGCCGTGCTCCCTTGATGACTTTCTTGTTGCGGGTGCTCTCTTGAATACACAATCAGCAACGGTTCCATGGGACCTAATAAAATAAACCACAAACAGAATGTAAAGCGGGCGAAATTCGCCTTTCGATGGAAAGGGGAATGAAGCCTAAGCGGATGTCCTGCTCCTTCTGTCAAATTATAAAATAAAAAAAATCATTGCTCTTGCATAATCTCTTCAACTTTCCAAACATCCTTCCCTTTTCCCCTGATCTCAAAAACATGCTCCATAATATCTGTTTTCATCCACGTCGATTAATATGTTCCCTTAAGAGGACTAACTTCTAAAGCGTTATATAGAACAGGCCTGCCCAACAGGTAGACCGCAGGCTACCGGTAGCCTGTGAAGTGTTCAAAAGTAGCCCACTGGCCATCAATAAAAAAAAAGTGAGGGAATAAGGTCTCCACCCCTCCCTCCCCCATTCCAAGGACCACCACTGCCCCAGCAAAGTTCTGGGTCTGACAGCCCACTCTCTCAGCTGAGCAGGGCAGTTCAAGGGCCATGGCGCATTGAAATCTGTCCCCTCCATAACAGATTAATTGGTTTTCAATGCATTCCTATGTGAAACCGCTGCTCTACTTAACAAAGGTTTTTACTTATGAGCATGTGCTCGGAACAGATAAAATTCGTAAGTAGAGGTTTTAGTGTAGTAGCCCTCAGGCACTTTGGGCCGGAAAAAGTGGACCTTGGCCTGTTCAAAGTTGAACAGCCCTGATATAGAACATCAAACATGCATCTGAATCCATTCAGTTATTTGATAGGGTGAAATATTATGTTAATGGAGAATACCTTTTTACTAACCAATTATAAGTACTATCTACAGTGGACCCTCGTATAACAAATGGTTTGTATAACATAAAATCTGTACGACATAAAAAAATTCCGGAGATAGGGGAAATTTGCTTAACACAATCGCCTATGGGGCAAATGCATACAAACATAAAAATGGTCGTGATTAGGGATTACTCCATTTTCAATGCATTCCTATGGGAAATTTGTATAACGGAAAATTTGCTTAACGGGGTTTCATTTGGAACAAATTAATTCCTTTATACAAGGTACCACTGTACTTCCATCTTCATTCGAACCAAGCTGACAGCACCGGGGTTGTCTGGATGGGACGGTCTACAGAGAACAAGACCATTGTTTTTAACTCTTGGAGACTAGAAAAACTTAATTCTCCTGGTCGGTGAAGGGTTTTCCAGAGGTCTGCCAATTTGAAACAAGGTCCTAAGAGGTAGAACACCTTCTTGGCTTGGGGGGGAAAAAAACTCTCCAAGATTTAGTTTCTGGTGTCTCCAAGCTGGGCAAGGTGGGATGTGATGGGACAGGTGATGCACAGATACTGCCAGCTTGGGGAGAGGGAATACGTGTACTCGACCTCATGGATTGATGCTCTCAGATCCGTGGAAGGAAGGCCATAGGAATGTAAGAAGTTGTCAGTCTAGCTCCATATTGCCAACGCCAACTGATAGATGTTGGTGCCGAGGGTTTCAAACAGAATTCCCGAGATCCCTGGAAACCCTTGTTTGGTCTTCCACCCAAGTGCCAAGGAACCCCTGCTTGGGTTCCAAAATCAGACCCAGAATGGATGTGTTTTAGGTAGTTCAGAGCTTCATGTATTTGGTTGCTATTTTCTCTTAACCCTGACGATGCAATGTGTACAAATTAGAACAATGTGGATTCTGGCTCCCATCCAACTGGAAGCCCCAGCTTCAAATCACCAACTTAGTCATGGAATTTGCTGGGGAAACTTGATCCAGTCTGTGAAGATTCTCAGTCATCCAGGCGAGCTTATCTAGAAGTTGAGTCAGGGCAACGGGACTTCTTTTCTTGAGACATCAAAACGTGGGCGAGTCATAATCCATCTAATCTACATTTATTGAGTTGTGACCTGAGCTAAATTCATTAGAGGAACAATAGAATAGAAAGGCATTAAAGAAGAAGCGGTACTAAATAACAGTTAGAGATTTACACGAGACTGTGAAGGCCTTCAGATCAGGTATGTGGGCTGACAGGACCATCTGCACAAACATATATGGATACACAATATGCACAGTGGGACCTTTTGAAGTTTCCAAGCTATGCTTCTCATTGGCGTAGTGTCATATAAAATTGTCTTTTTATTGATGTAAGCCACCAGGGATCCTTCTAAGGAGAAAAGTGGGGTAATATCTATCTATCTATCTATCTATCTATCTATCTATCTATCTATCTATCTATCTATCTATCTATCTATCTATCTATCTATCTATCTATCTATCTATCTAATCTATATCTATGTGATTGGAGCCCACTGCTTACAAGCTTTTATTCTGTGTAGCTGATCTACGACAAAATCCGTATATGCGAACATGCACAAAAGATATTTGATTTCTGGAATATACGCATCTCGGCCCCTTTGTACAAGTGACAGCCACTATAGAAAGAACAATGAGGAACAGATGAGCCTTGGGATAAGACTAAGGCTAGCCGTTCTCATGGTTGCAGGTTCCACTAGTTGAGGACAACGGTGCTCGCAAATGATCTCTGTCAGAGGATTCCCACAGTAATTGTTCGAAAGGCATTATTTGGGATCATGTCCATGAGGTTCGGAGTTCAAACTGGAGATCCAAAGCCAAGAGAATTGCTGGCCTGGGATTGATCACCATCGGCTTGGTAGCCATCCTTACTTGACCAAGGATTGCAACATGGTCTCACCAGTGAAAACTTTCCAGCTGTTTGGGAAGGACGGTCTTCAAAGGAGCATGTGCCGCAGCTTAAAATCATGAGGAACCGGGTGGCTTTGCCACGTCTCCATTAGACCCTCTGCTCAGTAGCTGCACATCAGCACAGTAATCATTTTCAGATTTACAAGCATTAAATATTTTAATTTAATGCCTTGGCTCTCTTGTAATTCATGCACTTAATTATATGATAATTACTCAAATTAAAGAGATACAGCTGCTGCTGTATCAATTCTTCGAGGGAACGGAGGATTTTTTTTTTGAATCCGTCTTTGATTTGTGGGTATTTATTTATTTTTCTTGGCATCTCCCAAAACAGGTGGAAACATCAAGCTAATTTTAAGATGTGTATATATAACAAAGACCGTGTTCAGGTGTAATTTCTCTTCCCTCTGCTCTCCACCTGCCCCATTTCTCACTGGAAAGCAGCAGAAGGAGGTTTTTGGCACCTAGAAAAACGGGGCACCATGCGAGCTGTTTTTATAGCTCCTTGTGGATTATGTTCATGAAAGTGCAGAAGCTTAGGCATTGTTCTCTGTGTCTGGAACCTTGTTTGTTTATATTCCTGCCTACAGGAAGAGACAAAATTTGGGAGTGGGTGGTTTTCCGTGTCCCATCTCGTCGTAAGCTAAGAAATGCGACCGCTTGCTTCTCGTTTTAATGTCTCAGTGTCGCTTCCTGTCTGTGATTTTCTTCACTCCGGATATACGTTCGTGTAGGAAGGAGCGCTGAACTTATGTGCCAATCCGCAGGGTTGCACAGCTCTAGAAATAAAAAATTCTGGTGCCTGGGTAAGGCCGTAGGGCAGAGGCTCAGACTGGACCCAGGGAGCGGAGTCCAATTATTTCTGGCAGGTCTGGAGGCAGTGCCCAGAACAAAAGCTGATGGTTCACCTGAGGTGCGCGGCTTTTTGAAAAAGAAAGAATGAACTGAAGAAAGAACGAAAGAAACAGCTGGGCTTGGGGAGTCTGACCTTGCCCATTGCTTTTCTGGTAACTGGGCCAAAAGCAGACTCAAGCGCAGAAAAGAAACACACAAGCAAATCATTCATTTTCTGGTTACTTGGCAACCTTAGGGTCCATACACATATATTTCTCAGTGAGTATTTATTTATTCCTTTTTAAAAAACAACAACAACACTCTACTTTCCTACCATTTCGTCTCCATGCCTGTTAATGTTTGGAAATGATTGCTGAAGCTATGGAGATGCTTCTAAGTAAATTCCTTAAATCAGCCGTATGCTGCATCTTCCTACCACATTGCTGCAGGTGGAATTCAGTTGCCCCCTCTATTGTGCCAATAATTCATTGTTGCCTGATGAGGTCCCTCAGAAAAGGATCTCAACCTTGCTGTTCATAAAGGTGGTGTGTGCTAGCATTTGGTCCGTGGATGGCCAATTCCAAGTTGGACAACTCTATGAAAGTGTTTTCTAGTGGGGTGCGGAGGTGCGTGACGCGGGCAGGTGAGTTCCGCTTGGGAGACTGCTCTGTCATCAAGGTGCCACCATGCGAATGGCTTCGTCAGCATCTCTAACTGAGCTTCTGAAGTTGGGAGCATCCTAGTTGGCAGTCTCTGCAGAGGGACAGATTTGTGTGGAGAAAGGGAGGGAAGTGTCTTATTTTGTGCGATGAGCGAATGCAGTGTCAAGGAAAGGATGGGAGAATGCAAGTATAGTACGATATTTCTAGATGGGCCTTTGGCCTGATCCATCATGGCTCTTCTTAGGTTCTTAGGTTATTAGCTTTATTATACTCACCCATTCTTCTGGGAGCTCAGAGCAGTGTACAATACCTGGCTTCCGCTTCTTCTTTTTAACTTCATAATGACCTTGTAAAGGCATAGTAGGCTGAGAAATCAAGGCTGGTCCATGGCCATATGTTGAGTTTCAGGATGGCAACTGGACAAATACTACTGGACAACATACGATTTATTCCTCAGATTCTGCAATGGGCAGTTGAACTGATGTCAACTCCAAACCGTTCAAAGGACATCCATCTTTTCTCTCTTTCTCTTTCTCCTTGTTTTCTTATCCCCCCCTCCCTGTGCTGGAGGCTGTGAGCCCTAGTTTCCCCCTTCACTCCTCTGTCCTCTGCGACTGAATGTCTGAATTGCTGCCTTAGCGTGAAGTTTGCCACCAAAAGGGTTACGGAATTCTTTTTTTTTAAAGCCCTGTATATGCAGACAATTTTCAGTTAGCTTACAGCAGCTGCAGTGTCGTGCTGATAGATTAAAAGCAGAACCCAACCCCAGAATGAAGCATGTTCAGACTCCCGTGGAGCTAAGCTGGGGTGAGGCCTCTACAGCTGTCACTTAGGCCAAGTTTCCAACTGAACTCCCAAGGAAAAGGATGCAACTTTTTTTGCAGCAAAGTTAGATGTTCCTAAAGAAGGGAGACCAATTAGGAGCAAAATGAAGATGCTTCCCACTTAAAGGGACTGATTATATATTTGTAATGAGAGTCAACGGCTTCCAGCTGCCTCATCTTTGTACTACGGTAGGACCCCTGTATCCACTGATTCAGTTATCCATGGTGGGCAGAGGAAAAAAAATTAAAAAAAAATCAGCAGCCGAAAAGCAAGCTAGTGTCACCAAGAGCAGCTGTAAAGCAAGCTACTGTCATAAAACAGCAGCCGTAAAGCAAGCTACTGTTGCAAAACAGCAGCTGTAAAGCAAGTTACTATCACAAAACAGCAGTTTTGGGGACATTTTTGGCATTCTCTCTTATCCACGGTTTTCATTATCCACGGGAAGGCTTGGAACCAATCCCCAGCGGATACTGGAGTCCTACTGTATAGTATCTCTGTAAGTTTTTGTTTTCATGCCGAGGACAAGACGTGTGTGTCCAGGAAGGGGGGGGGAGGCATTGTGGAGTTGCAGGATTTTTAACAATATGGGGTAAATGGGGTGGCTTGTCCCAGTCTTTGGCTGTGCAGAAATATTGTGGTGACCTTTTTGGTGGGCCAAGAAAGGAGGACATAATGTCAGTAGTGTGTGTGGTTGTCAAGTTATTATAACTCTACTTTATAGAAGAGCCAGCCTCTCTGGTCTTGTTCAAGCGTCATGGCCCTAAGGTGCCCCTGGAAGAAGGCAAGGGTCAACTCCTTTTGGCTCTTCGGCACATAGGAAACTCTGGAAGGGGTTGCTAGCAAGTTGAAAATGGATGTGACAGCACATTACTCTTATAGGGTACTACAACTTGGACCCAGTGCAGGCATACCCTGCGCCTCCTCTGCACAACACCCTTTCAAGTATTTGAAAAGTCCAAGCTTATCACCCCTTAACCTTCTTTTCTCCCTTGACCTTGTAGATCAGACCGTGGAGCTGACCTGTAAAGCTTAAATGCCCACATTTGAGGAAATGGCAAAGTTGTGAGCTGCAATTTAAAAAACACACACGAATAAAAACATGTCCAACACACTGCCTCTCTCCAGACATCCCTGTGAGGCATGTGTTTGCCAATGCTTAAATGAAACAACTTTCTTTTAGTGAGGCTGCTTATTGCTGCTTGCCTTAAATTGACATTATTATAACTGTTTCTAGTAGCTGGCTTCCCCCCCCCTCTTTAGTAAGTACAGTGGACCCTAGTATAACAAACAGTTTGTATAACATAAAATCTGTACAAAATAAAAAATTCCGGAGATAGGGGAAATTGCTTAACATAATCGCCTATGGGGCAAATCCGTACAACATAAAAATGGGATCACTCCATTTTCAATGCATTCCTATGGGAATTTGTATAAAGGGAAATTTGCTTAACAGAATTTCATTTGGAACGAATGAATTCCTTTCTACAAGGTACCACTGTACTGCCTAGATTTGCCTCATTTCTTCTCGAGCCATTGTTCTTTCTTCACCTTAACAAAAAAAAAATGGCGTTTTCCCACTGGGGGAATTTCAACCGTTGGACTATAACATGAAAAGAGACCCGCTTTACTTTCATACGGTCCCCGGATGAATTGGACGCCACCTCCAGGCCCCATGGAAGAGGCCGAGACGCATTCGTATTCCTTGCCCATCGCTGCACATATGATAGCATGAAGCACAGACCAATCGAAAACTTGACAGTAAGCCTTTTGATTTTTGCTGGGAAACCTTTGTCAAGCTGAGAGACGGAAGGGAATATAGCCCAAACTGGACTTCATACTGTGGCAAGTTTGAAATCCCAGCCCAACCACAGAGAGGGTTGATTGGAATACTTGGAAAATGTGTCCAGGAATCTGGCAACAGGGACTTGGCTTTCTCGTGGCGCCTTCTCAAGGAAACAACTACCAGAAGGAGGGAGAGAGAGAGAAAAGCCGGTCTGTTCATGAGCCCTGTCTTAATCTCTACTCCCATGCAATGTCAGCATTACGTTACACTTTCTCATTTTGTTTTAAGATATCCTCTTGATTCCTGACAATCAAGCTTTAGAGGCCAGCTCTCGGTTGGTGCTTCTGCCTACATTTACACAATAGTGTGCCTATATATATATTCTCACCTTCTAAATCTTCTGTAACATTGCATATATCAACACTAAACAAAATTTACAACACCATTGTGTGTGTGTGTGTGTGTTGCATTGTTACAGTCATGACCTACTTCGTGACCCCATTTCCATGGAGTTTTCTTGGCAGGAATACTGGAGTGGTTTGCCAGTTCCTACTCCAGGCGCCTATAGCACCTGGTGTTCCCTGGTGGACTCCCATCCAAGTACTAGGCAGGCCCGACCCTGCTTAGCTTCCGAAATCAGGCCTGAATGTGTATTTTAGACATGTAATGCCCTGAGCACATCCGATCTCAACTAATCTTGGAAGCTAAGCAGGTTCGGGCCTGGCTAGTACTTGGATGGGCAGCCAGCAGGGAATCCCAGGTGCTGTAGGTGCCTGGAGTAGGAACTGGCAAACCACTCCAGTATTCCTGCCAAGAAAACTCCATGGACATGGGGTCACGAAGAGTCGATCACAACTGTAATGACACAACAACAACAAATGAAAAAATGGAATGAATCACGATTACTGGAAACGTCTGATGGACCTTGAAGTGCCATTGGTGGCCATCCACAAGACTGCCGTGTTAGGTCTTCCTGCTCCCCAACTCCCATGGTGTTGGATAGGCACATTATACATTGCTCTTGCGTAGCTTTTTATTGTTGAATAACAGGCACTGGAGCAACCACTTCCACCACAACACATACAATGATGATTCTTCCTGAGACTTACCAGTGGCTAAGGCTTCTTGGCCCTTGTGAGCTTGCAGACAAAGAGTGGGAGGGAGGGAGGGATGGAGGGAGGGAGAGAGAGAGAGAGAGAGAGAGAGAGAGATCCCCTCCCTCCATGCAAGGAGTAGGTGGAAGAGAAGAAAGGCACCAGTTGGTCAAGAAGTGGAAAAGGTTTGAAAATGGTGCAGTGAAGCCCCCATTGTCTATCCCTATAGATGCTTATTTGTCTTGTTCTTCTGTTACATTGGTTCAACAGGTCTAGCAGGGTTTTGGACCAAGGTGATACAAACCCATCTATGTGTTGCCTTTGATGCCCCACTGCAACTCAGTTGGTCATTGTAGCTGTTGCTTTGTCCATTTGGGGGGGGGGGGTTGATGGCTTTTCTAGGCAGACCTCTGAATGAGCACAACGTACAATGATCAGCAAAGTTGAGTGATATCTTGATGTCCAACAGTAATGAGACGTGATGCTTAGTGCCTAAATTTTGGTTGTACGGTGGGTTTGATCTCTGTGTACATTATGTATAGGAAGAGTAATGGATGGGGTTTTGAATGCAGTTGTGGATACTCAGACCAAAATCCGGAAGGTCAGGCAGAAATGTCTGTGTATTGATATAAGGAATTCCATAGTCAGTGGTCTACAGCTGCAGGGATGCAAACCGGTGATGGTGAGACGCCTTTATTTCAGGGCGGATTTGATTTAAAACATGATTTAAATTTTTAAAAATGGATTTCTTTTTGACAGTTTAATTTTTTAAAAATTTAAACCTTGATTTTATTCAACTTGATTTTTTTTAAAAACAAACAAACAAACCACTGTATTTTGTCCACCCTGATTTGTTTTATCAGGAGCTGAGAAATATTTCAGCCCCAACATCCATTTTTCTCTTGCATTTAATGTAAGGCTGTTGTACCTTCTGGTTCCAAAAGTGGAAAAGGGACTGACTGTGTGTGTGTGTGTGTGTGTGTGTGTGTGTGTGTGTGTGTGTGTGTGTGTGTGTGTGTGTGTGTGTGTGTGTGTGTGTGTGTGTGTGTGTTTCTGTTCTCATCCACCACATCTTCCCCCTCTCCCGATGTGGTCAGTATTTGAACATTTGCGTCAGCAATTTTTACAAGGAGCATTTGCCGAATCTGCCTGATTCCCGTTTGAAATTGCAGTGCCACAGTGCCATCATTGTGTATGTGGGTTTCTTTCTCTTTTTTTCTCTCTCTTATTTTTTTTAAGGTGGGCTTTTTCTTCTCCCCCCTCCCCCCCAAGGCACAGAATCCTACACCAGCCGTCTGGCCCCCGCCGTTTCCCTTACCAGGGGCTCATTTGTATGCGGAGGGGATTAAGCCAGAATTTACTGTAGCTTCGCCCTGGGGAGTTGCGAACTCCCTAGGAACAGGCTCTGACGAAAGCCCGTGCAGTCGGTAAGATTAGAACAAACCCCCGTTTGCAACAGGGAGCGCCTTGGCCCACTCGCTAGGCCTCCGACTTCGTTTATAACCTTTTTGATCATCCATCCTCAAAGCCGCTTTTGGCTGTTCGTGACAGCTCCTGCCAAAAATGGCCCATTATTTGGGGGTGGGGGTGGGGGCTTCGCAAGGAGGACAGGGCGGAGAGGAGGCCCTGTCTGAAAACAGATGTGCAGGAGAGGGCATTTGAGCTGCTCTACAAGCTTTTCTTTCCTCCTTACCAATATTTTTACAGCTGTTGACGTATATTGAGTTACGTGTGGTTGTGCCATATCCCGGCGGTATAGTTTCGAAGATCTGCTCGCCATAAAGTGTGCTGTTTGCAAGTAAATGGCCCTGACTTTGGAAAAGCGCAGTAGTTTAAATGTTACTATAAATACAGGAGCTGAGACATTTTAATTATAATTTGTGAGTTATGTAGCACTCAGGAAGCGTACGAGGCATTTACCAAAGAGTTCCGCGAGTGCTCAAGTTACTCTGCTCTCTTGTGGATAAGGTAGTAACTACAAGTAGCTAAATCAGTTTCTGCCATATATATACAATACCCACACATAACTCTCACGGAGGAACACATACATGTGTTTGTATAGTATTACTTAGCAACACAAGCTCAGATCAACATCAAGGGAGGTTGTATTTAAGTGTTTTACACCACAGGTCTAGACGTGCACTCAGATGGACTTCCAGTTGAGTTCAGTGGGTAATGGATGGCAGACCCACCAATGCTAAGGAGTAGGAGAATTACTTTTTTTTGAATTGTGACTCCAAATTCTAGAGGATGTAGTCCCAGGAAAACATCAGCAGGTGAGCAGGAACATGTGTCTCTGGTGGGGAAAGAAGTTTGCATCTTCTCATTGACATCCTCCATTTTGTTAATACATTATGATCCTAATCCCCTGCATATTGTTATAACCAAGGTTTGTTTTAAACTACGATCCCTAGTTTGTGTATCAAACTCGGATTCCTAGTTAGTGTCTTTGTACATAACTCTGTGCGCAGATTTGAAATGGCAAGGAAACTCAGCAAAAGGCCCCTTGGCGCTGTAGCAGAGGGGAAACTGAATGACCCCCGTTCTATGGATACTGAGTAGCTGAAGTGCACAAAAGTCCCTCTTGC